>VDFB02281492.1:738873434-739028455 GCA_007258455.2 Sequoia sempervirens | reverse complement strand
GTGGTCTCATGGAATGCCACGACAAGCAAATGCAATTGGCAGCTGCTCCTAGTTATTAGTTATGCACTGTGAAGTAATTGCATAACCGCTTAGGTTGACTTTGTAAAAACTATATTGTAATTGAAATTTTGTCATCTATCAGCATCTAGTTATTAGTTATGAAATGTGAAGCAATTCTTTCAGTTTGAAAGATGTGCAATACAATGTAATCAATGCTATGAATATAAACTACAAAATTATAAATTAAAGTTCAAACATAAAATGTCAAGTGTTTACAATCGTACCATTATTGATCATTTATCAAACCTGAATAAAGGTGAACATTTTTCTCGCGGTGGAAGGCAAACAAGAAAATAGTGGTTCAAAAATAAGGAATTTTCTCTGCACCAAATGAGAAATATTCACAATATGTGCTAGGAAGGAATAAGTCCATAAGATCGAGTATGCAAGAACCGAGAATTGTAAAATTGGCTTATGTTTGACTTCCAAACACAAATTTTCACACTTTTCGATGTTCCAACATAAGTCAAAAAGTATATGTGCGTAAGTTGTAAAGTATACACTTGAATACATGTAACTCATATCTATTGACCCATTAATTTATAATGCAAATATGGACACCATCAATAAAAAAGATTTGTATTAATCAAATAGCCATGTATACATGTACATCAATATATGTCAATATAAGTATAAAACATAGTTACAAAAAAGCCATATAGGCTTACGAGAATGCCATATAGGCATACAATGTCAAATATATCGAATACAAAATATGTACAAAATTTCCATGTAGGCATACAACGAAGGGCTCTACATTCAAAATTCATTTCTCTCCATGCTCTGGTTCAAATACAATTTTCTTTCCCTTTCCTAGGTGACCCAATGGCGATAAATCTGTCACCCGTTTCTATTGAGGAGTGCTCCTGCTACTCCTAGGGTTTAGCTCCTAGTCAAGTTTCAACTATTACAATAAGAAGTAAAGACATTAATATATAGAAATTACATTATAAAAATTAAAATATTTAACAAAATTTAATCACTTACAGCCATCTACCGATCACTCTCCTCGATGGAAATATTTGCACGCCAATGCTCAAGTGTGCTCGAGCCCTGTATCAACCATCCGAATAGGAATTAAACTACGAATCAATAATGGTTTGATTTTTCACTAGAACTAGTTCATCTATAACAACGAATGTAAATTGAAATTTAGTAATTTGCTTCATACCTCCCCTATCAGAGCCATCGAGGATTGTATTGCAGTAGAAACACCAATATCCATTTCCCTTGTTATGTTTGGCGGTGTTTCTCTCACCAACATCTGAAAATAAAACAACAAATTATTCAATCACAAAATAGTTATCGAATTTGAAGTAATGCTTTGAGTTTGAATGATGTGTAATGCAACATAATATCTAATTTTGAAGTAATGCTTTGAGTTTGAATGATGTGTAAAAAATAATATGATTATCATTTTTTTAAAAAGCAATAACCTAGGACAATCACATTGAAAAACAAAAGACCCTTTAGGACAAATTTTAAGTGAAAAAGCATCAAAACACAATGTAAAATATGACAACCAATATGAGAAGAAGAGATGATCTAGTCAAAAGGAGCTTTGATAGTAGCCAACTGAGTTAAGTATGACAAATCCAAGTATCATTGTTGCAAGGAATGGAGTAAGAGCTAAATAAAGATACAACGAACAATAAAAAATGATGGAGCTAACTTGTCAAGGGCCTATTCTTCAAAACCCTTATTAAATGCTTGTCATAGTTTAAGATATGCAATAAATTTTTGACAATGGAATTAACCTTTTGAGAATGACAGTGATTAAATTGAGGTCTCCTTTTACCATGAAAAGACTGAACATTCTTTCTTTGGCCTATCATTATGATTTTTAAGTTTCCTCACTTGAGTTAAATATAATAGTCAAGTGTTTATACCAAAGATGATAGAGAAAATAATCATGAAAAGGAGAATATGATGGTGATCAATGACAAGGCAGTGGCACATTTGACAGTCGAAAGAGTAGAGGAATGTATAGTGAACATCATGGTACAACTTATGATATAAATTAAGTCACATGGTTGATGTGATTTGAATCCTTGCATCTAAAGGAAATTTTCTTAACATAAATACTGCTAGGGAATTTCAATGTTGCTATTGTAGTTGGCATTAAATCTGGTACCTGCAACATTGAAAATTATCCTTATATAAGAATTCCCTCCATCTTGTTGATTGGCTTGTAACACTCTTGATGGTGGTTGTATGAAATCTAATTATGATTCCTCTTCTACATTAGAGGGTTTGTATCCTTGATTTGACTCTTCTGAATTCTCAGAATCAAAATCACTAGCTTCCATATTCAAAAATTCCCAACCAACATCTTCAATAAATTTATTCTAATGGATTAAATCTGGTTTTGTGTTGTGTGTAGGATGTAGAATAAATCTAGTACAATTTTTTTGTAGCCTTAAGATAGTTCTTTCAATCGTTTTCTTGTCTCTTTGTAAATATTTTGGTTTCTTTGTTCTTACTGGCCTAAAACAAGCAGTGTTCAGTAAATGGGGTGCTAGAGCACTTTTCCACCATACAAACTATACAGCCTTTTGGAAACAATGCCTAGACACCATGCTTGTACATATGTTAGTTGGTAGGTTTTGTTTGAGTGCAGGAGTTTCTAGCAAAGTGATGCCCTAAGCGAGCCAGTGCAGGTCTGGCTAGGAAAAACTTGTTGTGCAGGTCACAAATCTTGCAGGGATGCTAAGCCATTGAGGATTTTCTTCTTGGAGGAGGTAGGGTGGTGTGTTACCTTGTTACTACATGAAGGAGGAGGCTCCGTCTATCCATTTGGTGTGTAAACAAATTGGAAGTTTGCTAATTGTCAAGGGAAGGCTTAAAACCCTAGTTTTTGCTCCATTTCATGTTTGAGATTTGTATGGATAGTGGAAGGCTGAGACCTCAAGAATTTTTGAGTGTTGTCCATGTGAACCAAGAACCTTGGAAAAAGAGTGGGAATTCCTTTTGAGATTTGTGAGTTCTAACCTATTTTTTAGGTGAAGGAGACCTAATAGGGGCTCAAGGGCTACTAGCCTTTCAAACCCTAGCTAAAGGATTGGTGAGAGCAATGGGAAGTTGAAGTATTGGAGGTTGTTCAAACACCTTTGGAGGATAGTTTGAAGCCTTTTAATACTTATCACTACCCCTGCAAGAGCTGATGGAGTGTTGAGGAAGATTGGTCTTTAGTATAGCGTAAAGGCTAAGGAAGAGTTGTGGAAATGAACCAAGGTGGAATTGGTGGTTGGAGTTTGTGATAGAAGAGGGTTTGGTTAGAAAAACTAGGGGCACCTAGTCATGAGTAGGGACCTATAGGTTAGATTGGTGAAGCAAAGAACCAAGGAGGTCTTACAAGGAAAGGCCTAGAGTAGGAATCAGTGATTGATTCCTCTAACCCCTCTCCCTATTAGATTGGTATTAGAGCAAGCAAAAGATTTGGGATTGATCTTGTATGTCAGAGACAAAGTCTAGTAGTTCTAGAATCATGGTGACAAATGTTGAGTTGGCCAAGAGGGTTGAAGAAATAGAGGAAGAAAATAGGGTGTTGAGAGAGAAGTTAGACCAACTTGAGCAAGCATTGAATGTTATGCAATTTGATGGAAGAATAGCAAAAGAAGAAGACATTTCAGAGGAGGATAGAATCCTTGAACCTGACTCTATATTGAAGGAGGATCCCTTCTTGAAATCATTGAAGGCTTTGCGTGGAAAAGCAATTGAAGGAGTACCACTGTTTAGTGGAAAGATGGAGGCTGATTTAGTTATGGATTGGATAGAGGGAATGGAAAACCATTTTGAGTGTGATGTAGTCACTGAAGTACAGAAGGTAAAGGTGGCTAAATCAAGACTAAGAGGTTCTACCTTAACTTGGTGGAAATTCATTCAGACAAAGAGGGAGAAGGAAGGCAAGTAGCCTATCTCTACTTGGAAGGGAATGGTTGCTAAGGTCAAAGAAGCATACCTACCTGAAGACTATGAAATTTAGTTGCATAAGAGGAGATAGAGTTTGAGGCAAAGAGATCAAGAAGTGAGTTCTTATACTGAGGAGTTTCAAATACTTTGCATGAGGTCCAATGTCATAGAGGATGAAAGTATCAAGGTGGCAAGGTATCTCAACGGTTTGAAGTGGCACATTCAAGAGGAGCTGGTTCTCTTAAGCCCCAAAATAGTGCACCAATGTTATCAATTGGCATTAAAGATTGAAGAGAGGAGTAAGAGGAAGCAAGATCAGACTTCTAAGGGCAGAGGCAAAGGTAGAGATCAAAGAGGACAACTTGGTAGCTACCAAGGTAGAGGAAATGACCAAAGAAACCAAGGAGAGTCAAAACTCACAGAGCATGGAGGTGAAACATCTACAAGAGGTGGATATAATAGGGGTAGAGGACCTCAAGGAGGCTCAAACAGAGGAAGAGGAGCAGGCAGGAGCAATTCTTATTTTGTAAACATAAAGTGTTACCATTGTAATCAAATAGGTCATCCTACTTATAGGTGCTCGAAGAAAGCATCTTCATCAAGTAATGAAAAGAGAGTGGCTTATGCAAAAGAGGACACCATGAGTCCTAAGGCATCTGAGGTCAGTCATATTGAATCTGAGGTAGGAGACAATCTAATGTTCAACAAGGTTCTGATCAGACAACCGGTTAAAGAGAAACCAAAATAGAGGAGGGCTCTATTTAGAGTAAGGTGCAAGATACTTGGAAAAGTGTGCAAGGTCATAGTAGATTCAGGTTCAATAGACAATATCATATCAGAGGAGGCAGTAATGAAACTAAAATTAGAGAAGTCACCTCATACTAACCCCTACAAGGTCACTTGGCTAAACAAAGGGCATAGTGTTTTAGTAAATGAGCAGGTAACAGTGGAGTTTTACATTGGAGGATACAAAGATAAGCTAATTTGTGATGTATTACCCATGGATGCATGCCATCTTCTACTAGGAAAACCATGGCAATATCATAGAGGTGCCATATATGATGGGAAAGAGAATACAATCTCATTCAAGAAGGATGGGAAGACTCTTAAGTTGCAGTCACTGTTAGAAGAAGAAGAGGGATAGTCAAAGGCACCAAACATCATGTTGAGTAGTGGGAAGGAGTTCCTTAATAATATACATCAAGGAGGTGAAGGATATGTGGTTTTAATGCAGTCAAAAGATGAAGAAGAGACTAGAAAGATAGTCATACCAGAATCAATTTGAAAGCTGCTAGAAAAGTATAAGGATATTGTCAATGATGGTACACCTGCAACTTTTCCTCCAAAGAGAGCTATAAGTCATCAAATTGATTCATACCTGGAGCTTCATTACCTAACAAATCAGCATACAAGCTTACACCAGATCAGAATCTTGAGGTAGCTAGGCAAGTGAAGGAGTTGTTGGATCAAGGCTTGATTCAAAAGAGTATAGGTTCCCTATTCCTAGAATTGAGGACTTAATGGATTGTCTTGGAGGTGCACAATACTTCACCAAGTTGGATCTCAAGAGTGGGTATCATCAGATCAGAATTAAGGATGGTGATGAGTGGAAGACAACTTTTAAGACAAATGATGGGTTATATGAGTGGAGAGTGATGCCATTTGGTGTCTCCAATGCCCCTAGCACATTCATGAGGCTCATGAATGAAGTGCTTAAGGACTTTACAGGGATATTTGTGGTAGTGTACCTTGATGACATCCTCATATACAACAAGACAACAGAAGAGCATTTGAAACATGTGGATCAAGTTCTTAGAAGGTTGCAAGAAGAGAAGTTGGCAATCAATCTAGAGAAGTGTGAATTCTTTAAGCAAGAGCTAGTCTATTTGGGTTTTGTAGTGTCCAAAGGATCATTGAAGATGGATCCAAGCAAGGTGGAAGCCATCCTAAACTGGCCTACACCAAGTACAGGGACTGAGGTAAGAAGTTTCCATGGATTGACTCAATTTTATAGGAAATTCATAAGGAATTTTAGTGGTATATGTGCACCAGTCTTAGATACAATCAAGGGTGGTTTAAAAACTAATTTTGTGTGGACTCAAGAAGCTAAGAAAGGGTTTGAAAAACTAAAAAAAGAGGTGGCAACTCAACCAATTCTCTTATTACCTAGCTTTGATAAGTTGTTTACTATGGAATGTGATGCAAGTGGAGTGGCAATAGGAGGAGTGCTTAGTCAAGAGGGCAGGCCTATATCCTTCTTTAGTGAGAAGCTCAATGAAGCAAAGAAGAAGTATTCAACCTATGACTTAGAACTTTATGCTTTGGTTTAGTCACTTAGGAAATGGAGGCATTATCTTCTACCCAAGGAGTTTGTAGTCTTTACTGACAATCAAACACTCAGTTTTATCAACACTCAAGAGAAGTTGAATAATAGGCATTTGAAATGGATGGAATACATCCAAGCTTTTACCTTCACCATCAAGCACAAGAAGGGACAGCTAAACAAAGTGGCATATGCATTGAGCAGGAGATTGTTGATAGTCCAAGAGATACAAATCAAGAGCATTGGCATAAAGAGTTTCAAGGATCTATATGGAGATGATGAAGACTTTTCAGAGGCCTATAAGGTATGTTCTAACTTTGAGAACTATTTCCATAGCCAATACTCTAAATATACTTTGCAAAATGGGTTATTGTTTAAGGGAAATTAGTTACGTGTCCCAAGAGGTTCAATGAGGGAAAATCTAATTAGAAAACATCATTCCAACCACAAAAATGCCTGAAGGCATACATCTAAGTCATAAACTCATTCTATACTTCCACATTTTTCCTAGTGTGCTCTCTATGGGGTTGGAGGAATCAATCACTGATTCCTGCTCTAGGCCTTTCCTTGTAAGACCTCCTTGGTGCTTTGCTTCACCAATCTAACCTATAGGTCCCTACTCATGACTAGGTGCCCCTGGTTTTCTGACCAACCCCTCTTCTATCATTCATCAAGATCATACATTGACCTTCTTGCCCCTCCTAAAGTTTGGATGACATCCATTACCTCTACATAAAACTAGACATCCCTTTCTTGGTTCATCCCATGCTATGATATGGTTATGCAAATGAAAATGAAGAAAAGTAATCATCTCCTTATCCATTGGCAGAAGAATGCATGCTTAATGTTTTGATACATGATATTAGCTCTCTCTTCTCTTTCATGGTTGAATATCAAAATCCAGATGGTGGGCCTCTAGAGTTCTAGTCATCTTTCTTCCTCTTCCACCAAATGTTGTCCTGATCCACATGTCTACCAGCCTAATTGGCTTTGTTTTTGAAAGTTGAAGTTTCTCCTGAGTCACCAGTGTAGCTCTATGTACCTTTCCAAACTCTTTCATTGCTACAGATCATCTTTGGGATTTAGTCATTTGTACCACATGGTTGATGTGCTTTGAATCCTTGCATCTAAGGGGTTTAAAACCTTAGGGGCCTTAGATGAGAAAAAGAAGTAATGTTTTTCTTTTCTTTTATGTGAGGACCTAGTAGTGAGATAAAAGAGGACTGTATAGAAAAATGAAAAAAAAGGACATAAAAATTCATGGACCATACTATATCACCTACATGCTAGCTAACAAGGACATGAATGTAGTAGATTTATATGATAGGGTATTGCAAGGTATATTTGAGGAATATATAAGAATGAAGAAGAATTCAATGGATCAAATTAGTGTCAAATGTTTTCCTAAAAGATCTCCCACACCCTATTAGGGAATTTAATCATTTCTAAGCATTTTCACATCCTATGGGAAAGTTTGAGGAGGCTCCAATAGTTGAGAGTTTAATGAGTACTTATAACTTCTTTCCATGCAATCATGATTAGTTAGAGAACATATAGGGAAACTTGACGAGCTATGCAACAAATGAAGAGAATATAGGGTATTTTGACCTAGTCTTAAGCATCTCCAAGCATCTAGGAGATATTGAAGGAGTCTTGGCTGATAGATAGGGTCGAGGATAAAAGTTTTATTTTTGGTTACATTGAAATCATGTAGGACATCCATAGTCTTATTCTTGGTTACATTGACATCACAAAAAAATATATAGAATGGAGTAGAATATAGCTCTACCTTTGTCAGTTCCATGTTAATTTTTTATTATATATAGCTTGCTAGTGTAGGAATTCTAAGACGAACAATCATGGTAGGACCATTCTTAAAAGATTTCAAATAATAACCTAGTGAACCCATATACTCTTATGACTATATATACAAAAATCTAGATTAAACTTAGAACTCATTAATTTTAAGTTCTCTTTATTCTATATTACCTCAGTGAAAGTTTGAGAAAATCTACTCACACTCGGAGGTGTTTCCTTGAAACATCCAACAACACCCTGTTCAACATCCAAAATCACATATTAAAATACCATTTGTAAAACAATCCTATTAACACATGTAATAAATTTATAATTTTTTACTAACTTTACATACCCCACTGATAGGTGTACTGCAAAAATAAGTAGATTGACTGGTGTACCCAGGGTCAACACTATGAACCTACAATTTTATTAAAATAATAAAACTAAATTAGTTAATCTTGCATTTCACAATCGAAATTTAATAAACTAAATTCAATGAACATATTGAGTTTTACCTAACTGCCAATACCATATGCATCATGTAGAATGTCAACCACCCTCTCCATCCCCGTAGATGCATATAGATCAGGCTACATAGAAGCATATGGATCCTACGTAGCACCCTCCTGAGGGCCGGTAAGGTCATACAAACAAGTAGCTCCGCAAGATCGACACACATGGCCTTGAAGGCCACCACCTAAAGACTCCCCTGGATTGTGTTGTACAATGGGGCTAGTGTGGTGGATGACACTCTGAGTCAAGGATGTGATCGCCTGCAAAGTCTCTACATTAGCACTCTCCTTTGCAACTGCAGGCATCACAATCTGCTCACAAGGCGGCCTAGCAAGAGGTCATCTCCCCTGTCATGTAGGATCTGGCTTTGCACCGGGCCTATCCTATGCTGACCCCCCACCTCTCCCCTGAAACTCCCTCATATCAAAATAATTTAGGATTTGGTTCAATACAAATTCAGAGTATAATTTCCTAAGAAAATATTTGGGGACTTCACATTTATTGCACGGTGGGTAATCAAAGACCATATACCATCTTCCATAAAAATGGTTCCTAATCTCTTGGTGTTGGCACCAATGAATAGGAAACCTCTTTGCATTGAGGGTGAGATTTTGATTCATTTTAGGGTCAGTGAATAGAGAGCACAAATCGCCTTTAGTAATCTCTAAATCTTTTACTTGTTTATATGATAATTTGTCTGCATAATATGCCCTCGATGTTTGCCTCTTATTTTTCCATCTAGATATTTGTTGGGTAATTGCATCTACATTTTTTAACAAATCCTTCAATGAATCTGCTAGATGTATTCTTTCTATGGTTGAAGAATTTTGATCACTCAACCTACTAATAAGATACTCAACTTCTTTTCTATTGTTTTCAGTTTCACTCAAATTTTCTTGAGTGCCGGGAGGGTATTGAGAGAATGGTGGGCGAGGTTGATTTTGTTGTTGAGGCTGATTTGGTTGAGGATTTTCCTCCTCTTGTTGAGGATTTCCTACAAATTAAAAAAAAAAAACATTCATTTCTAAACTAAAACAAACAAAATCGATTTAAAACTAACAAATTCAAAACAAATACCAAACAATACTTACCTCTTGCATCTCTTTGTCGTCGTGGCACCATATTTGTGAAGAAATCCAATTGTTATTGATGAATTTTGAATAAATCACCTCTCCAAGAATTTGAGCACATAAAATATGGTTTTTGGCCACGGGCGGAGCTAAAACACAGAAAAAACCAAATGAGAAATGATATTTGGATTCGCTTTTTTTTTTTGCTTTTAAAAAGCCATAACGCGAATGCATTATGGCTTTTTTTTTTCTTGTTTAGCCACAAAAGTGTGACCATCTTGGTGCACTTACCCTATAATGTTGTAATTTTAGCTTCAAGAAGCTCCTTTAATGTTGATTCCAATGACTTCCCCAAAGGTGTGAGTTTTCTTGTATTTCATGGTTTTTGAAATGGTAGTGATTTAGATTCCACATTATTCTAATTGTTGTTTTGATTGGAAGTTTGATTGGTCTTGGTGGTAGTTGTTGTTAAGTTAAATATTGGTTTTGTATTTTGTGTTTTAGCTATAGCATCATTGTTACCAACATTTCTATTTTTTTTTCCAAAACTTTGGTTTATCATTATTGTTGTAGTGATTAGAGGAGCTTGCATTATTTGATCCTTCATTGTATATTTTTAATACTCCTCTTTTGACTAAGGCTTCTTCGATTTTGAGTCCATTTTCAATCATTTTCTCAAAGGTGGGTGGGCATTGTAATTTAATTTTATAGCTCATAACATTATTTATATTGTCAATCAATAGTTCCATCTTTTCCTTTTCAAGTATGGAACAAGGATACCTTGAAAACAATCTTCTCCATCTCTGTAAAAATATGAGGAATGATTCACCCTTTTTCTATTTTGTATTGAAAATTTCTTTCATTGTTATCTCAAGTTGGATGTTGTAAGAGTATTGAGTGATGAAATTGTTGACCAGATCTTCAAAGGATCTAATTCCTAGTGGTAAATTAGAAAACCATTCCATACATTGTCCACCTAAACTTCATAGAAACAATCTCATCAAATATGTCTCTGCATGTGCAAACTCTCAACTCATGGTTAAAAATTCCCTTACATGATCAAGAGGCTTAGCGTTCCCATTTATTTATCATACTTTGGGAATTAACAATGCTTAGAAAATGGTATCATGTTCACTCTTTGATCAAAAGGATATGGGAAAATGTCTTGCAAAAATATATATTTTTTGGTTCCTCTTTGCATGTCTTTGAGTTGTTGTGGCATATTTTTCATTTGATTAGTTAAAGTAGCCACTAGATTTGTGTTTTGTGGATCAATTTCAGTTCTTTTGGGTGCTTTTTTCAGTTTATTAACATCAATGTCCTTTGGAATTTTCACACCTATATCAGCTAGCATTAAAAGGTATTTTTCTCCATCTTTTCCTAGAATTTTCTCCATGAATTTATGGAACTTGGGATCTTGTTGAATAGTTTGCATGTCTTCCTTAGTTATTTCATCACTTTCATGTTGGTGGAATCTAGGGAATGCATTTTCTTCACCTTCAGACATTGTAGTTTCAATTTTAATTTCCTTTAAGTTTTTTTCTTTTTTAATCTTGTTAAAATGGGCATACAAGTATTATAAGGGTATGTGCAGGATCATCATGGAAAAAACAAGCCCTTAAGTGGCAAAAAATTCAGAAAAATTAGAGTTAGGCAACTTGACATAAAAATTTGAATAAGTTATCTATATTATTTCAAAAATATGTAAGAATAGAATCTATAGAAAATTGAATGTAGTTTCTAAACTACTAGGTTTGTTTTAAAAAAAATCTATTTGGTGAAAATTTAAAATTTCAATATAGTAATACTTAAATTTTAGGAAAAAAATAAGAACTAGGTGTTTGTCTAACCACCCTAACCACAATAAAATGATCATAGTTTTTTTATAAGATTTCAGATATAAGTAGAGGACTCATGTCAAGATGTGATGCATAATTTTTTTTAATTTGTTTCCAATTAAATAATTAATTATGAATTTTTTATTACAACTCTTAAAAAATATAAAAGACTTGTATGTATGACCACCTTAGGTTGGTCAAAACTTCATGAAATTCAATTTTTCTTTTTATAGTCCTATAGTATGCAAAGCATATAATGTGACACATTTTTTGGATTCAAAAAATGTGATACCATTTGAAAGCTATAGATTTTTTTCAATCAGCCTATCAATCAAGACTTTAGTAGTAATTTGAATAGAAAATGAATAATAATTGATTATTAAATTCAAGGTAAAGCATAATTTATATTGGTGGAAATTTGAGAATCTCCTTTAAGAACCCTTTTCATTTCATCAATTTTGGGTAAAAAGCAGTCGTCAACCACATACTCATCATATTGCCACTTTCTGGCCCATCATGATCCTACACATACCCATAGTTTTAACTAAACTTTGATCTTTTTTGGAAGAGTGCCAAGGATAATAACTAAGTGAAATAGAATGATAAATTCTATTGATAAGACTTAGTTAAATTTGATTATACAATGTTGTTTGTGATGGAGGATGACATATCCTGATGATGAAACTTAGCTTAACAATCAAAAGTATATTTGATGATAAGGCAATTTCAACTATTAAATCTTAGTTTAGTTTGAATAATTTCACTTGCAAAGGTCAATTTCTTCAAGTTTAAAGCAGTGTTGTGACCAAGGAATGATTTTGTCCTAACAGGGATTCCATATTTTGATTTTAATTGTCTAATAGATGGTGAATTCTATTCTCTAGTTTGAAATTTACTAGATGTGCTAAAAAAGAGGATGGATGCTCTAAAAGAATGCACAAATGTGCTAGAATAGAGTCTGGATGCACTAGATTGCTCCTATATGTGCCAAAAAATGACTCAAATGAGCTAATAATGATGCAAATGCACTAAAAGATTATTCAAATGTGCTAGAAAATGTTTTAGATGTGCTAGAAAAGGACGCAGATGCTTTAGAAAATGATGTGGATGCACCAAAATAGGTAATGTATGTGCGAAACTAGAATTTTTTCACTATTTTGATAGTTTGTTTGGTTATTTTTCTTTAAATCAATGAAATGAATGTTTCCAAGGAGTAAATTTATGATCAATGATATTTTATCTAGTTGCTTTGCTTGTGAATTATGTTAATTAAGTGCTTTAAAAGGATGATTTCTTTGAAAAATGACTTCGAGCACAATAGTAAGCTATAAAATAGTTGTTTCAAGTCTATGAATTGAACATTGAGCACGTGTCCAAGAATCTAGTATGATTCCTTTTATTTTTGCAAGTATAGCACAAGACAAATAGATCAAGCACATTTCTAATGTGAAGGGTCACTCATAATATTGTAACCTACATCTTAAAACTATGTCAGCTCACATAGTTGTATCACTCCCTAGAGGGTGCCTATGTTTTCTCCTTTCCCATGTGTTAACCAAAGTCAAATCCTCCAATTTTGGCTAGTAATCCCCGATAGTTATATGGTGTGTATCTTGGGGGTAGATTCTTCCCTCCCCTTGCACCATGATATTAAGAATGTTCAAAAACTGACTCGGATGGCTTCTACACTTAAATTTTGTAGTATGGGTTTCTGTTTGGTGCAACAAATAGATAAAATCCCTTAAGATACCTCTTGACCTTTAGAAAAAAGGCTTTGGGGATGGTTATCTTGCACACTACCATTGAATTGTGGGTTTCCTCAAATTCACTTTTGATTATAGTGGGTCAAAAAACTTGGCTTTAGTTGTTCCCACTTAGGTCATTCCCATAGGATGAGCACTTTTTTGCACTATGGTAGGCCTTCTCAATTTAGTGCATAAAATAAATGAGTGAGTCTAGCATTTTGGTCACCTAGTGAAGGGGAGAGCATAAGCCTATCACTTTTCAAGTAGACTAGACAAGGGATTCATTAACCTTTTAATTAAGCTAGGTTCCTAATTTAATCAAAAGAATGAAATAATAGCTCCTACAAATGTAAACACCATTAGTAGTTTCAGATATATGTCTTTGACAAGCGTATATAGCACCTGCAACCTGCAACACAAAAAAATATTGATTAGATCTCAGAATTTTGAATTTCTACAGAATTAACAAGATGCACTAAAAATTTAAGCATATGAGCCAAAAGATCACACAAATGCACTGAAATAACTAATGATTTCTCTATAGAAATGACTAAATGCACCAAAAGAACAAACAAATGCACTAAAATAACCCCTGTGTGCATTGAAAAATAGACTGTATGCACTGAAAGATGTTTCAGATGCACTATAATGGGATTTGTATGGACTAGAAAATATTTTGAATACGCAAAAGGAACTCACAATCATGCTAAATTAAGTTCATGTTCAGATCTATAAGCACACTTTCCATAAAATGTAAAAAAAATGGGGCTAGGCCCCATGGTGGGTGCCAAAATGTATCGTGTATGTATTGTAAAATATGTTTGAGTGCAAAATAAGTAATAAAAAACAATCAATGAGACATTATATTAGAGAATTCAATTAAAATAATCAAATCTAAACAAGAAATATCTTAATGTCATCCCATTTTTCTCTATCCTCAAGAATTCATTAAATCAAAGTGGCTCTCAAATTGTATTTGTACTATGACTGTTAGAATGACAATATGAAGAACAAGATGCTTGTAAATGAAATAATCTAATCCTATATGATGATTGATAAACTATATGATAATGTTGCTATGATAATGATATGATAATTAAGATGCAACTAGTATGAAAGCCTTGATTATGCTACTCTAAATGCTAATATGAATCTATTTGCTAAATGATTAATGCTCAATTCTTAAATGTTGTAATGCAATTTTGGAAGAGTAAGATAGCTCAAAGTTGGGATCCATTTGTTGTAGAGTGAGGTTGCTTTTATATATTTTCCAAAGCATATTGTGATGTGGCAGCAAGCAATGGTCTAGATTTGATTTGGAAGAATCAACAGTGAAGAATGAAGAAGTTGGAGAAGATCATGGAGAGTTTTTCTTTCAAAAAAGCATTCTACCAAGTGACCATGAAGAAAAATAGAGGAAGAGAGACAAGTCTCTCAAGTTTTTTCCAAAATATATTAAGGATAAAGCATAATTAAATATATTTGAATCTTTCAATTTTGTTGAGACAAAAGCTATAGACATGTGGCCAAATTGAAAATTGGAATTATTCAAATTTGGTAAAAGGATATTAATTAAATAAAAGAAACTATTGAATTTGTTTATTTAATTAAGATAGAATAATGTGATTAAGATAGAAGAAATAAAATATGAACTATATAAATAAATATTTCTTATTTATTTATAAGTAGATGAATGAAGAGGTCAATTAATTAATTAGATTATTTCAGACCAAATTTTGGTGTATACAAGTTTTAGTATTTTTCCTTGGCATGGTAATCAACCTAATATTTTGTGCTAATAACCTACTTTTATTAAATATAAAAAATAAAATATAAATAATAATTAAACTATCAGAATAAATATATTTTTGAAAACTACACTTATGGATCTACAAAAGGGTATTTTTAAATTTTAGAAAAAAAGATTATTTACATTAGTAGGATTTATTAAAACTTCAAGTTTCTCAAATAATTTTATTTATTTGGTAAATTAGACTCAAAGTGGCACTCCATATATATTTTTAGCGAACAATTTTAGTTGAAAAAGTTGTGGAAGTATCTAACTTAGCTAGAATGAATCTTACTAGACCATATGTTTGACAAAAAATGATTTTTAGTTAGAAATACTTAAATTCAGTTGTGCTAATAAGTTGGCTAAAAGTGAGACACAACTTTGTGTTTTTACCCATGGAACATCATGGATGGTGTTATAATTGCTCATGAAGTGATTTACTCCCTAAAGAAATCAAAAAAGGAATTCATGGTGGTGAAGCTCGATCTAAGAAAGGCTTATGACAAGGTCCAATGGATTTTTTTGTTGAAGGTAATTGAGAAAATGGGATTTGGTGAGAAATTGCTAAAATGGGTTTTTTGTTGCATATCAATGCCAAGGTACTTAGTTATTATGAATGGGTCTCCTTGTGGATTTTTAATAGTATCAAGGGAATACGAAAATGGGACTCCCTATCCCCCTTCCTCTTCATCATTATAGTAGGTGCTCTGAGTTGCCACATTAAAAAATTGAGGTGTAATGGCTTATGGAGAGGCATAGGATTGTCACCTTATTTACTAGCAATTTAACATCTGTTGCAAGAATGAAGGTGTTATCATTGATGTCAACTAGTTAACCAGTTTTCAATTGGTTGTTGTTGTCATTAATGTCTTGGATGTAGGTTATTGACTGTATATTTCAAGGATATTGAGAAAATTGTAATGGAGAAAGGTTGTAGGAGTTTAATGGTTGCTCCAAGTTTTTCTCTGATTTTTTCTCCTATGTTCATGTGGTTTAGATATGTTAATAATGATTGTTAAAAGCTTCTATATCTAGGATTTGGGCTTCTATATCATTGGATAGTACAAGTTATGTTCACTAGTTTTGAATTGTAGTTTTTAGTGTATCTAGCTGAGGTCTGGGAAAAATATTGTCGGTCTAGATTTCCTTTTGGTTGAGACTTATGACATGTAGTTCTAGAGTTAAGCTGATATGATCACATTGAAGATAATTTTAGTATTTGGAAGGATTGCATCATTCTAAGGGTTGTGTGTGCTTAATTTTTCTATGTGTTTTACATTGGTTTCATTGACCTTGTGTTAAACACTAACTTTGAAATTAATGAAGTATGTTGGGACTTATTTGGGTCTTCATCAAGTGTATGTTTGGATTTCCCTCAATGTAATTCCACCCTAGAATTTTTTAGCACCGACCTAATTTGAAATTGATAAATGGATGGTCGACTTTAGATATGTTTCAAAGTTGAAGATGGTATAAATATATAATGAGTTAATGGTGAAAGTATGAAAAAGAGATAGTGAAAGATATGGATCAAGATTGATGTATGTGATGCAAGTGTGGAAAATCAGTGTGAATCTTAAATGTTGAGTTTTCCAGATGTAGTGAGCTGAAGGTGGACTCTATCATTCATGCATGTCTATAAGTGGTTGAGTGAATCCTGGTGGAAATCTCTATTGCATTGAGATTGTCTTCTCTATCTTCTTTGTAACTATGTGACAGTAAGCCCTCTAGTTGGTTAACCCTTGTTGGACAATGAGTCTTAATCCAGATAGTGAGTCCTTATTTGGAAATGAGCATTATCGGGTAGTGAGCCTTTTGTAATCAATTTTGATATTCTCTATAGTGTGAGCTAATCCTCACTGTGGTTTTTCCCTTATTAGTTTTTCCACACAAATCTAGTGTTATTGTGTATGTGTGATGCTTTTTAGCTTCTTCCTTTGCATTGAATGTTTCATTATTTAGTAGAGTAAATATTTGTGATTGATTGAAGTTTTAGTGAATGTTTTAAGGAATACAATTTTCTAAAACTGATTCACCCCCCCTCTCAATTGTCTTATTCAACAATTGGTATCATATATTGGTTCCTTGGAGAAGAGCTTGACTACTTAAGGAAGGTTTGAGATGGCTAGAAAAGTTACTTATGAGTATCTAAAGTTTGATGGAACTAATTATGCTATCTAGAAAATACTGATGGATTATTGTAGATATGATGTGGAGAAAGCATACAAGACTCCTTACAATCCTCCTACTAATGGTATGAGTACACTTGATGAAATCAAGGCACGTGAATTGAACAATAAGGTGAAGTTCATTTTGAAGAATAGTTTTGCACATTCTGAGTTGATTAAGGTTCAAAACCTGAAGTCTACTAAAGAGGTCTGGGATACTTTAGAGAAAGCGCATCAAGGTGATGAAAGTGTCAAGGAAGAAAATTTGTAGAATTTGGAGACACAATTTGAGATCCTGCATATGTTTAAAGATGACAATGTTAAATCCTATGTATAGAGATTGGATGAGGTAGTAGCTAGACTGCAAGAACTTGGTGTTATAGTAGATGAATGCAAGATTGTAAAGAAGATTCTTAGAACTCTTCTTGATGCATACAATGAAAAGGTATGTGCTATTGAAGAACATATATACTACAAGACTTATGCTAAAGATCAATTATTAGGACTTATGACATCTTATGAGATGAGAAAGATGAACTTGAGAAATGAATCCAAATTAGAAATTTCTTTCAAGGCTACAAAAGCTAAAGATCAGGATGAAGAAAATCTTGATGAAGTGGAAGGTAACTTTGTGAGAAGGATGAATAAAGGCTCTAGTAATTATGAAGGTAAGTTACCCTTTAAATACTTTAGTTGTCGAGGAATATTCTATTATGTTTCGAGGTGTCTAGAAAGAGCTAAGAGGAATATATAAAGATATGAGAAAGAAAATAAAGGAATGAAGATCAACATAGTGTATTATGTGAATGAGGATGCTAGTATTTCTAATGAGGAATCTAATTATGGAGATCCTGATGAAAATGATTGCTTGTTCTTGGCTATCAAAGATGAACCTACTTCTACTAATTCTGAAAAATAGGTGAAGGAATGCCCTCCAGAGAAGGAGAAAAGTGAAGGTATTGTAATCTTTTCCCTACATACTAAACAAGAAAAGAACTATTGGTTGGTTACAGTTGTTCACATAACATGATCATTGATATGAGAAAGTTTTTTAAACTTGAAAAATATGATGGTGGATTAGTTATGTTTGGAGATGATATTGGTGCTAACATTTGTGGGATAGGATCAGTAATTTTTGATGGCAAGCATAATACTGATGATGTCTACTATGTTAAGGGCTTAAGGCATAATATTTTGAGTGTTGGATAGATGTGTAGTAAAGGATACAATCATGTATTTAAGGATGAAAAATGTGAAATCAGGAAACACTCCAAAACAATGATTGCAACTAGAAATAAATTTGAAGGAAATGTATATCAACTTAAGGGTGTTGATGGATGATGCTTTATGACTCTAATTAATGATAGTTGGCTATGGCATCAGAGAATATGTCATATGAATTTTGGTAATTTGGTGAGGATTAGTGTAGTTTAGGCCATGAGAGATTTACCAAGGATTACAAAACCTATTAATGCTATTAAATATAGGAATTGTTCATTTGGAAAGCAAGCAACAAATCATTTTAGATCAAAGGAACAATCTACTACTCGACTACTAGATTTAATTTATATAGATCTTTGTGGTCCTACAATAGTGAGAAGTCTACAAGGTGAAAGGTACTTTATTTTTTTGATTGATGATTACTGTAGGTATACATGGGTTACGTTTCTTAGAGAAAAGTATGATGCATTAGATAAATTCAAGAAATTCAAAGCTATGGTTAAAAATGAAGTAGTTTTGAGGATAAAATTCTTAAGATCTAAGAGAGGTGGTGAATTTAATTTTCATGAGTTTAATATGTTTTGTGAATTTCATGGAATAAAAAGACAGTTATCTACTTCAAGAACTCCTCAACAAAATGGAATTGTTGAAAGAAAGAATAGAACAATTCAATAAGCAGCTAGAACAATGATTACTAAAGCAAGTCTACTAGAATTTTACTAAAGAGAAGTTATTCACATTGCTATTTATGTATTAGCTGAATTCAAGCAAGAGAAAACAACACAAAGACCCCCTTTGAGCTATGATGTGGAATAATTCCTACTGCTAATTATTTCAAGGTATTTGGAGGAAAATGTTATATAAAAAGGGATGAAGAAAATTTAGGAAAGTTTGATACAAGAAGTGATGAAGGCATTTTTATTGGATATTAAACTAAATGAAAAGCCTACAAATGTTTCAATAAAATATTGAGGAAAATTGAAGAAAGCTCAAATGTCAAGGTTGATGAAGAAATGAAGAATTCAATTGATGTTAATGGATATTTATCTGATGAACCTAATTGGGTAAGAATTGAAGAAATTGTGGAAGAACATGAGAAGGGTGAGGAAGAGAAGCAAAAGGAAGGAGAAGAAGATGAAGATCTAGTAGTGTCCCCTAAGACACCTAAGTATGTGTAGAAAAAATATTTAGAAAATTAGATCATTGGAGAGGAAAAAAGGAGTATTGACAAGAAGCAGCGTTACTATTGGTTAGATAAATCTGAGTTTACTTTTTGAAATTGAACCAAAGACTATAAGTGAATCATGTAAAGATGAGCATTGGATGGAAGCTATGAAAGAATAACTTATGTAGATAAAGAAGAATCAAAATTGGGAATTGTTCCCAAGGCCGATAGATAAAAACATAATTTGATCAAAGTGGGTATTTAGAAATAAGCTAAATGAGAATGGAGAAGTGGTCAAAAATAAATCAAGGCTTATATGGAAAGGCTACTCACAAGTAGAAGGCATATATTTTTAGGATACTTTTTCATTGGTGGAAATAATGGAAGCTATTAGGATATTTTTATCATTTTTTGCTCATAAAGATTTCAAGGTCTAGCAAATGGATGTTAAGTCTACATTTTCAAATGGTGAGCTAGAAGAATAGGTCTACATGGAACAACCTAAAGGATTTTAGTTCTCAAATCAAATGTATATGGTCTGCAAATTGAAGAGCTTTATATGGATTGAAGCAATTCTGAGAGCTTGGTATTCAAGGTTAGATAGGTATTTTATTTGGAGAGGTTTCAATAAAGGTATGATAGATCATAGTAATCTATATTTTAAAATTGAAAATGACAAAAGCTTGATTATTGTTGTATATGTTGATGACATTATTTTTTGAGGAAATGAAAATATTTGTAAGATGTTGGTGGAAGAAATGCAAAAATAATTTGAGATGTCTATGTTTAGAGAGATGAATTTATTTCTTGGGCTACAAATTAATCAAACAAAGAAAGGGATTTTTATTTTATAGTTTAACTATGTAAGAGAGACATTGAAGAAGTTTGGGATGGATGGTTCCAAACTGGTATGCACTCCTATGGTGACTAGTTGCAAATTAGGAAAAGATCATGATTCACCTTAAGTTGATTAGAGAAAATACAAATCTATGATTGGAGGCTTTTTGTATTTTATTTCCACTAGATAAGATATTATGCATGATGTCTGTCTTGTGGCTAGATTTCAAGAAGATCCTAAGGAAACACGTGTTTTTGTTAAAAGGATATTCAAATATTTGAATGGCACTTTGGATTATGGCTCATAGGATCCAAGGGATTCTAACTTTACACTAAGTTCTTATACAAATGTAGATTGTGTTGGATGTATGGATGATATAAAAAGTACAAGTGGAAGTACATTCTTATTGGTTGTAGATTGGTGACATGGTTGAGTAAAAAGTAAGATTTAGTTTCCTTATCTAGTGTTGAAGCTGAGTATATTGTTCCCTAGGATATTGCTATACACAAGTTCCATGGATGAAAGAGACATTGAAAGTTATCAAAGTAATGTATGATGACCATATTTATATCTTCTATTATAATACAAGTGCAATTAACATTTAAAAGAATCTAGTGATGCACTGGAGGAGAAAGTATATATCTATTAGGTTCCATTTCTTGAGAGAGAAGGTTGTGGAGAATGAAGTTAATATTGAGTATGTACCTACGAAGGATCATATTGCTGATATATTTACGAAGGCACTTCCTAAAGATACTTTTGAGTATCTCTGAGAGAAGTTAGGATTGATTTCCCCTACTTTATTGAACTAGATGCACATTAATATGTATCATTTTCATGGATGTATGGATCTATCTTTCTTCTAGATTAATGTTTTGGTGGCTACCTCTCAAGGGGAGTAGGTAGTGTCATGTGTTGTCATTGAAAAAGTATTTTGTTCTTAATGTCAAAGGGGAAATCAATGTAAACATATTTTTCCTTTGCCATTGATGTCAAAGGGGGAGATGAGAGATGACCAAAGTGAAAAAAATACATTATCTACTAAAGGGGATAAATAGATAGCAAAATCATGAAAAGTTTTTTTAGAGCTAGTGTGTTGTCTTTGATGGTTTTTCACATCATGTGTTTCCATCAATGCTAAAAGTGGAGATTTTTGCAAGAATGAAGGTGTTTTCATTGATGTCAACTTGTTCGCTAGTTATCAATTGGTTGTTATTGTCATTAATGTCATGGATGTAGGTTATTAGTTCTATATGTCAAGGATATTGAGAAAATTGTAATAGTGAAAGGTTGCAGGTGTTCAGTGGTTGCTCTGGGTTTTTCTCTAGGATTTTATCCTATGTTTATGTGGTTCAGATATGTTAATCATGATTTTGAGCTTCTAGATCATTGAACAATGTGAGTTATGTTCACCAATTGTGAACTATAGTTTTTTTTTTATCCAGTTGAGGTTTGGGAGAAATATTGTTGGTCTAGAATTATTTTTGGTTGAGTCTTATGACTTGTAGTTCTAGAGTTAATCTGTTATGATTGTGGTGAAGATTATTTTAGTATTTAGAAGGATTGGACCATTCTAAGGATTGTGTGTGCTTAATTTTTTGTATTTTTTACACTAGTTTGGTTAACATTGTGTTAAACACTACTTTCAAAGTTAATGAAGCAAGTTGGGACTTATTTGGGTCCTCATCATGAATGTGTTTGGGCTACCCTCATTCTAATTCCACCCTAGAATGCTTTGGCATTGACCTAATTGAAATCAAATAATGGATGACTGACTTTTGATATGTTTCAAAGTTGAAGATGGTATATATATAAAATGAGTTAATGGTGAAAGTGTGACAAAGAGATAGTAAAATATATAGATCAAGATTGATGTATGTGATGTGAGTATGGAAAATTAGTGTGAATCTTAAATGTTCAGTTTTTGAATGCAATGAGTTGAAAGTGGACTCTATCATTCATACATGTTTGCAAGTGGTTGAGTGAATCGAGGTGGAAATCTTTGTTGCATTGATATTGTATTCTCTATCTTCTTTGTAACTATGTGGTAGTGAGCCCTCTAGGTGGTTGACCCTTGTTGGATAGTGAGTCTTGATCCAGACAGTGAGACCTTTGTTTGGTAGTGAGCCTTTTATAATTAGTTTTGATATTCTCTATAGTGTGAGCTAATCCTCACTAATTTTTCCCTTATTGGGTTTTCCATGTAAATTTGGTGTTATTGTGTATGTGTGATGCTTTTCAATTTCTTCCTTTTCATTGAATATTTAATTATTTAGTAGAGTAAAGATTTGTGATTGATCTAAGTTTCAATGAAAATTTTAAGGATTAAAATTGTCTACAACCGATTCACCCTCTCTCAATTTTCTTTTTCAACATCATCAACTTTCCATTGATAACACAATCCTATTTGGGTGTTCAACTTTGACCTTGAAAGCAAAGAGAATGAAAATGGTGGCAGATTTGTTTAGTTTGGACAAAGGGCAATTTTGAAAATAGAAAAATCTACCATCTTTATCCTTAAAACTAGCAAAGGATTGTATAGGGGAATATCAAATGTAATGGGTTATAACATAGGGTCTTTTTCTTCAAAATATTCAAGAATATACCTCTCTAATGACAAAAAAATTTCCCCCTAGCATGGCCTTGATTTAGTGTTTTAATGTCTCTAACATATTCACATTAGGTCTTGGGCCCTTGTGAACTAAATGAGCTTATTGTTGCCTTATTTGGAGTGTTGTAACATACTTTCACACTTTTCTAGGATTTTCATAAATAATTAGGCTTCTTTATGCCTTAATTGGCCTTATTTTTCATCCAAAAGCCTCATTTAATGCACCTTTTCAAGGATAATCCTAAAATAAATCAATATACAATAATAATTCAGGTGTTTTCAAGTTGTATGGCCCAAATTTAGTGATCTGGGACTCATTTTCCACCTTGGGCGAATGAGTCCCACCTATGTTTCTAGGTCCCAATCATGGTTTCACACCTTTCTGAGCTTTTTTAAAAGTGGTCCTATAAATTATGCCTAATGGGACTCATTCACTGACTTGAGTGAATGAGTTTCGAGTGGCCCAAAATCAAAATTAATTAAAATTTTTGGCATGATTTTATTCTCTTAGATCTGATGTCAGCTTGTAGTGTTGTAATTTCATGAATTCTTGCATTTAATTAAGTATAAATACAAGTTTTTTCACTCATTTTACACCTAGCAAGTTAAATGATCATCCTTATAGCAAGTTTGAGTTCACAAGACCATTCAAGAGTAGATTATCAATAATTTTAGAGAATTGTTCAAGCATCAAGCATCATGTCTAATACTTCACGCATCATGTTTGTTTTTGAGTGAACAATTGTGATATAGGTTGTTCATGATTCAAGCTAGCATTTAATTCAAGATCTACCCTATTCAAGCAAGGGTTAAGGTTTACATCCATTGGAGCCATTTCATGCATGTTTACAACACTTCATTGCTAGGATTCAATGAGTTGCAACATCATATTTTGTTCATTCATCATTCTCCATTCCCATTTCATTCTATTTCAAGGTTTGATTACCAAAATGGGATTTGACCAAGGAAAACCTATTTCCACTAACAAAACAACATTTTTCCCTCTCTTCAGTGTGTGATTTGTAGGTTTAGATTGGAGATACATTGAAGAGAAAGTTTGCAGAATTTTTTCAAAGTTCCTAAAGTTGTCAAAGTTGTCAGCAAGCATTGGAGAACATTGGAGAACACCTACAGGTTGAATTACAATGATTTAGATCCAAAAACCTAAAGAAGCAGATTGAGTAGAATGAGAAGAGAAGATTTAGACTTTGAAGTTTCAAAAAACCCTCACTGGATTGATTCACCACTTATGGTGAATGAGTCCCATTTTAGGTAAAAATTCATATTTTTACAAATTCAAATTCCCATTTTCTAGATTCTTGTTCCCACATAGAAACCCAGATCTATGACTAATTTACCCAGCTTGGTGTATGATTCCCACTCAACATTAAAGTTAGAATTTCTAGCACTTCAAATCTTCAATTAGTAATCTTCAAATTCCTAGGTGCACACATTTCATATTGTAGCTTGTTATTTGTTTTACATACTTTTCTAGGCCATTTAATGATACATTGTATCATATTAGGGTTAAGCATTACATATTGCATTTCATTTATTTTTCCAAGCCATAACTTGGTGGTGAACCCCTAATTAGATTACAATT
Organism: Sequoia sempervirens; assembly: GCA_007258455.2. Taxonomy (NCBI): domain Eukaryota; kingdom Viridiplantae; phylum Streptophyta; class Pinopsida; order Cupressales; family Cupressaceae; genus Sequoia; species Sequoia sempervirens. The sequence goes on along the minus strand of VDFB02281492.1, from coordinate 739,003,796 downwards.
AGCCCTTAGGAAAACCCTATTGCAAGATCTCTTTCTCCTTTGCATTGAGATCTCTAGGGCATCCTTGAATGAGATTATAGAAAACTTGTTGCCCTAGGTCCTAAAAACCCAGTGGAAAAAAAATTCTATTTTACATTTTGGTGATGTTGATTTCTTTTTACACTGTAACTAGGTTTGTCTCCTAATCTACCTATGGGACTAGCAATCCCAATCAAGGGAAGCTCGAAGGACCTGGACCAACTGACGAGGACTTTAAGAAACTTCCTACACTTTGGGCACTGTAAGACCTTGGAGGGTGATCCCTTAATGTGTTTATAACCTCTACACCTTTGTTATAAACAACAATAACAATAATAGATGATCTCACCCAATAGCTCAACACAATAGGATACTACTGAAATAAATTGGCTATTTATCAATAAAACCAACTACTTGGAGCATGAAATAACTACAACACAAGGTAGTATAAGATGGTCATTGATTTTCAATTTGCAGCAAGCTCTAGGAAAAGATAAGAAAACACCGAATCATATGTGTAATCACAACCTAGACCAGTGTCATATATCTATTGGGTAGGAGTCAAATTTATAAGCATCTAAAGGCATATAACTTATTTAACACATAACACATGAGATCTTTGACAACATTACCTTGTAATGTTATTAATTATATGTATTCTAGCTCAATACTACTTACCAAATCCTTATACAATACATATCCTTATATAATCCCATTCAAGAATTTTAATTAATTCTTTGAATTAAAGCCAAAACAAGGATCATACACACAACAACAATGAGATGAATAAAACAACCCTTGGTAATTTTTTTCAAGGTTAAGATATACAAGTACAATGGAGAGACATGAGCTTGAATTTTTCATTTAAAATCAAATGCTAGTACTGTTATACAACATCAAACCTCCATGAACTCAAAACCTATTATAGACTGACACAAAACCTAAGTTGCATTTCTTCCTGAAACTGTTAGATTTTACAAATTGCTCTGCAACTTCACCTAGAATCAACAAAATTTGTCTAGCTTGCTACTACATACTTTTGGCCTTGAAATCCTTCTTATAGAGAATGAAGGAGCGGACAAGCATCGAGCCAGAGAGTACAAGAAAAGACTACAAGAAATCCACGTTGAGATTGCCATTAAAAAAAATTGGAAACAGGTGCAACCGCAACATTTGACTTATTTATTGAATTGTGCCAGTAAGCATCCCTTCCGCCATTAAAAATCACTCGCACACTACACAAATGGAGCCAACCATACTTTGACCCTGACTTTAAATTCTACCAGTCGATCCTTTAGTTGAATCGAATCATTGAATGAATGCCTTCAAAAACTAGCTAACACAATCACCAGCATGGCAGACAAGGGCCCATCACACCATACAGCCTGAATGAAATCCATGTAGTAGTTGCCCATGATAGCGCCATCCCACAATTTCTCATTGCACGATGGTGGGAAACCATTGATCTTGAACATCGGTGATCTCATTCCTTCAACACAGTCAATAGCCCTATCCATAACTATCAAGCAACTTTTCCACCAAGATTAAAACATCTCCATCAATTTTTAGCATGTGCATCCTGCAAGCACTTTAGTAACCCATCCCCTTACTCCTTTAGCTTCATCGGGTAGGACACATGGAAGTTGCTCACTATATCACCATCCTGTAATCTTGGATCACGGTATGGTGGGCAACCGTCGATCTCCAATAGAAATCAATTGAAAACATACAAAATTATCTCCATCGGTCCTTCTAGATAGGACACATGGAACCCGCCCGCTATATCGAGATCCCATAGTTTTGGATCACAGGATGGAAGGGAGCGATTAGGATGAGGCTAGACTTAGCTTTTAATCTTCATCGTAGATCTTCTTTGACTTGACTAGTTGCCCTAATTTCTCTGCCTAATATTTTCTCATTTAATGAATTCCCACGACCATATCAAATATTTTTCTTTAAATGTTTTGCCTAAAGCAATGAAACATTTAAAATACATCGCTCAAAATTTCCTCGAGCCCCACCTTGTACATGTGGCATTCGCCCATGATTTCACAATCAACCAAAACACCATCGCGAGATGGTAGGGAATGACCCAGATTAAAGGACAGTTGATGAATAGTTGCACAAATTGGATCCCCCAGATGGGACACGTGGTGCCTGTCGGCTATATCGCAATCCTTCAAATCCCAATCATTGGATGGCAGGCAACCATTGATATCTAAAGGTAAATGATCAACAAAAACACGAGCATTATACTTCTACAAAATATAACCTTTATTAATAAAACAAGGGGGCATTACTAGGCCAACGGGACATCAACGACATAAGTTGTATTTAAACAATGAAGCACGTGGTCAGCCTAGACTTAGGGAAAATAAAACCCAAGGGGAAACAAAAATTAAAATCAAAGCAGCCAAAGCCTAGATGAGATGATGGGGCACAAGTTGTTTTAAAATCCTTCAAAAAGGTAACATAAAAATAGAACCTCAACTAGGGCGAAAAATAACCACAAGGGTTTTACATGAAAATAAAGTTAAAACCCCAACCCTAGGATTTTCCAAACACCAAGGAAGACTAGTGACACCAGGCAGGGTAGAAATGGAACACACAGAGAAAAAATTTGAAGTTCCAACAATGGCTCTAGTTGGGGACGTTCATTCCACTGGAATGATCTCAGGTGAAGCAGACCAAGAGGTAGAGACAACCAAAAGGGATTTTTCAGAATAAACAACCCAACTATGTACAAAATATACAAACCTAAACTATTGTTCATGGAAAAGAATACTTCAAGTGAAGTATAACTTCAAGAACTATCCATGAACTAGTAGTTCAAGAATATCCCCTGTCATATCTTGGAGGAAGTAAGAATATTCACCCCACTTACTATTAATCAAAAATGGACCCAACTAGATTGCATCAAATTTCCCATTCTTCCCTTTTATCTTCCAATCTAGCATTCCACATGAAAACCAAATCTACATCTTTGAAACTCCTTGCAGCTACCCTCTTTTTATACAAATTCTTTATTTGCAACTACAAATTTTCATTTCTCTTTTGAGCTTCCCTCTTGTATTCATCCAATTCTAAAACTGCTTCCACTCTCAATTTCATTGTCATACATCTGGAAAAACTTATAAATTTCCATTAAATTATTTTGGGGCAACTTGGCATTGATCCCATAAACCAATTCAAATGGAGCACAACCAATTTCATTCTTCATAGTTATCCTATCTGCCCAGACTCCCAATCTCAGCTTAGAATCCCAAGCCCTTTTATTTTGATCCAAGATTCTTTTAATGATCTTTATCAAGATTTTATTGCTTGATATTGCTTGTCCATTTCCCTATGGGTGATATGGTGATGAATAAGAAATTTGGATGCCATGCTTCTCACATAATTTTGTGTATCCCTCATATCTAAAACACATTGCATTATTTGATACAATTCTTTTTGGACACCCAAATCTAGTCAATATATTGCTCATCAGGAAGTCAACTACTACTTTACTAGTAGCTTTCTTTGTTGGAATTGCTTCCACCCACTTGGTAAAATAATCAGTGGCCACCAATATCCATGAGTGGCCTCCACTAGATTTACATGCTATCTCTCCTACAAAATCAATACCCCATTTCTGAAATGGAGCTTGTACTATAACTAGTTTTAGAGGAAAGTTACCATAAGACTTTAACTTACTAGAGAAACATTGACAGGAATCACATGTCTTCACTAGTTGGTGTGCATCTTTAAAAACTGTAGGCCACCAAAATCCAACCCTCATTATCTTATTTGCAATTTTTTTGGACATATAATGCCCTCCACAAACTCCACCATTCATATCCATCAAAATTTATTTTGCTTGATCTTGGTCAACACACTTTAGCATAACACCTTCTCCATTTCTCCACTAGAGCTTTCCATCGACAATAACATACTTGATAGCATGTAACTTCAATGTCCTTTTCCCATTCTCACTTAAATTTTTAGGACATCTCATTCTTTGCAAATAGTATATTACATCTTTGTACCATTCAAAATGCTCCATATCACATATGTGTGATCTATTCTCTTCTTCTAGTAGATTTATTTGATTTGCTTCCATATTACTCTAGGTCATAAGCTTGGCCAATCCTTTTCCTCCTACTAGCTTAGTAATTTATACCTCAATATTGAATTCATGGATGCTATTTATCCATCTACATCTCCTTCCTGACACTTCTTATTGTGTGAAGATGTCCTTAACAATGACATTAGGAACATAAGAATTTATAGTAGCTCCGATAAAATAGGGCCTAAAAGCCTTTACTTATTTCACCAGTGCATATGCCTATTTTTCATTTATATCATACTTAAGTTCTGCAGCTTGCAAAGATTTGTTGAAAAAGGCTATTGGCTATTCAAAAAATTATGCATTCTTTTGTAACAACACAGTTGCAATTGTGTGGAATGAAGCAAATGGGAAAATCTACAAAGGTTTAAAAAAATCAGGGGTCCTTAACATAGGAGCCTCTTTTATTGCTTGCTTAATGGCTTGGAAAGCCTGGACGGACTCCTCATCCCATTCATATTTGGCTCCTTTCATGAGCATTTTTGAAATAGGGCGGACTATCTCAATAAAATTTGTCACAAACCTCCTTACAAAGTTTATTTTTCCAAAGAAAGATTGTATTCCTTTGACATTTCAGGGTTGTGGGACTTTATCAATTGCAATCACCCTCTCTGGATCAATTTTTACTCCATCCTTGGAAACAATATGTCCCAATAATTTTCCCTCTAATACTCTGAACACACATTTCTTTGGATTCAAAGAAATACCATATTCCAAGGCTCTAATGAATATCTTCTCCAGATGCTCACAATGATTTCCTTTCCTTTTAGAATATGTTGTCAATTCATCTTAATAGATCACCAAAACTAGGTTAATGAAATCTGAGAATGCCACATCCATGGCTCTTTGAAAAGTAGCTCCTACATTTGTTAGACCAAATGAAATTCTTATATAGACATATGTTCCCCATGGTGTGGTGAATTTTTTCTTAAACTGCTCATAATCCTTGACCATAAGTTGGTTATAAGTAGAAAACCATCCATCATTGACATTAATTCACAACCTGTCACCCTTTGCAACATAGCTTCCATATTGGGTAATGGATAATTGTCTTTTAATGAAGACACATTCAAATTTCTGAAATCTACACATAATCTAATGTCCCAGTTTTTCTTCCTTACAGGTACCATGTTTGACACCTAGGATGAATGTCTGATTGGCTTGATGATTTCTACATCCTTTAATTTCATCAATTCTTCTAGCATTTTTGGGGCTAACATGGGATTAATAGGCCTCTTCTTTTATCTGAATGGCTTGGCATCATCACGCAAAGGAATATCATGTTGAAAGAGATCTTCCATGTATGCTTTAAGATCATCATAGGACCATGCAAACACATGCCTAAAATTCCTTAATAAATCAATCAACATCCTTCTCACGTTTGGTGACATTTTCTTTCCAATATACACCTTCTTTGGGGATGCTTCAATTCCAAGATTTATCTCCTCCAAGTCATCAGGATGGGAAGTAGTGTGATCAGCCTTTGTCTTGTCCTGATTATCAAACACCCTTTCTAGTACAACTAGAACTTTGGGGATTGTATTTGTCTTCAGCTAAATGACCTCATTTCCAAATATGGTATCCTTACCATCAACATTCTCAACAAAAGCTCCAAAGTCAATTTCTTGATTTTCATACTCTCCCACACAATTCAAGAATATTAACACATCATCATCATTATCAAAGACTTGTCAATTTTTTATGTTATCAGGGACTGATGGCCTAGTTTTCACCTCAACCTTTGAAATTCTAGCATAAGACAGGTCATTTGGTTTTAATGCAATATTAGCTAATATGTTTGCCACCTTATTTTGACCTCTCTCCATCCATGTTATGCCAAATGCATCAAATCTCTCCAATTCATGCCAAACAAAATTCCTATACTGTTTCAACCTCTTGTTCTTTGATACATACTTGGATATGACTTGGGAAACCACAAGCTCAAAATCCCCAATTGCCTTGAGCTTCTTAATCCCATGTTTTGCAGCCAATCTCAACCCCAATAACAAGGCTTCATACTCTACCACATTATTTGTACATTCAAATAATAGAGTGAAAGAGAACTTGAATGTCTTTCCACTTGGTGATCATAACAAGACACCTACACCAAATCCTTCCTTTAAACTTGCACCGTCAAAATACATAACCCACAAGTTATCAGATTCTTGCAAGTGTTTTATTTCTATGTCAATCAATGTAGTAGGCTTGTCACAATTCTTAGGGAATTCCTCAACCCTAAACTCATCTATACTAGTGTCAATAAAACATGTCATGTTTTCAATTAGGCTATGCTCAATCATATGAGGTAATTTTGATACCCTTTCAATTTTGACATCTTGACCATCAATGGAGAAAGTGGCAAATGACAAATCACATTGCATGTTACCCCCCATTGATGCACTCCATTTTCTTGATAAAAGCATCCCAAAATGAGGTGGGATGTCTACGACTAATACTATCATGACTAAATATTTGTCAGGGTATTGATTCAATTTATAAGGCAATGCCTTGATAGTTGCAATAACTAGCACCTCTCTCGAATCCATAGCATAACATTTACCTTGAGTAGTATCTATTGTCAAGCCTAGGGCCTCCATTATTTTGAATGGCATAACATTATTTGAAACCCCTAAATCTATCATACAATTTTTGAAAATTTACCCATTTATATCTACACTTAAGAAAAAGGGAGTTATATTTTCAAGGCACATGTTAAAAGAACTTCCTAAATATATAGGAGGAATATGTGACACAATTCCATCCACTTCCTTTTCTTCTTTTTTATTTCCTTGTTCAGTTTTATTTCCAGCAACATTTGTGATCTAGGCTATTGTCTTTTCTTTGTGGTCATTTATTCTCATCATTTCTAACAAAGGTACAACTACTTTAACCTAAGAAAGCACATGAAACATATCTACAGGTGTATACTTAGGAATATTAGATATCATACCTTCATCATTTTCCCTTTTCTCCTATTGATTACCTCCTAGCTTCCTTTGCTTCTTATCCTCTGTAGTAGGTTCAACTGCCTTTGCAATCACCTTGGTGTTCACAAGTGACAAAGTCACATCTTCTTGAGGATTTTGGGTTTCATTCCCTGTTTTCCAAGCCTTATCATTCTTAACCTCTTTGATTCCACAACATCTTTTTTGTTGTCAACCTTAACACCTCTATTTTTATCCTTTTGTTCTTTAATAAACATGCCAGCAGGTTTACCTTGTTCACCACCCACAATTCTATTTCTCAATTGAAGTGAACTTCTCATTTGAGCAGCCATTTCTTCAGTTAATCTTGTAATCTCTTCTTCTTATGGTCTCCTTAAAGACACTAAATCTTCAATCTGTTCCATATTGCAAGAATTATGATCAACATCACCTTCCTCATCAAAAAATATTTTTTGATGATACATCTCACTTCTTTTCCTTTGATTGTCCACATCATCTTACTACACCTCATCATCAAAAGAAAATTCTGCCTCATCAACATATGATCTGGTCATACAACTATCCTACTCATATTCAGATGTTTGATTATGGAAATCCTCTTCCCCTTCTTCAGCAACAAGCAACTAAGCAATACCACAATAATTTTGATCATGAGGGTGTTCACACACTTCACACCATGGTATATCTTCTACTAGATTCACTGAATGTTTCTACAAGGGATCTCATGTATACTGATTAGTTTTATGCCTTTGGCTAGGCAAGATTGGTTTCCCATCTTTCCAATTTGGATTATAAGGATAGTTTTTCAATCTGAGTGGCCTATCATTCTTATTATAGGGTTTCCTTTCATTTTCTATACCCTTCTCTAGCTTATCAATAGTTTTATTTATGTCTTTTAGAGTATTATAAACCTTTGCCCACTTTTCATCATCCTTAGGGTTTGTAGTTGGAATCTTCTTAGTCTTATTCTTAGGATATTTTAAAAGTGCAGGTTCTTCTCTCCTACCATAATTCTTGGAAGCTCTTCTGTTACAGTCAATAGTTATAGCCACTCTAAATGCATCCCTCATAGTCTGAGGGTCATTATCTCTGAGAAGATATGCCATTTTAGCATCAAAAGCATTTCAAAGTATGTAGTTAAGAAAATATTTTCATCAAGCTTTAAAACCTGAAGTAATTTATACATTGCTTTTTGAAATCTTAAATTAAACTTTGTCATAGGCTCATTCAATGACTTCTTGATGTTATTAAATTCATTCAGCATAAAACTAGCATTAGTTTTATCACCATACTAATCTTTGAAACATTTTTTAAACTCATCTCATGAACCAATACTAGAATTAGGTAGACCTCTATACTAATCCCTCACATCTTCTACTAGAGATTGTACAAAAAATTTCATTACAACATCTTCACATTCTACCTCATAATCATTTAGCATATCTATAAAAGCTTTCAAGTGTTCCTCTGCTGTTACAGCATTATTGCCAGCAAACTTATTCATCTTTTCTCTCAAGTCAGAAGGGATGGGATTTAGATAACTAGGGATACCATCAAAGAAATAATGGCCTATACCTTTCTAACTGTATAGGTCATCGTTGAAACAATCCCTCATTCTTCTGAGGATCAACACTATACCCTAAATCTTGTACTTTAGAACCATCTTGATTTCGATTTATAGATCTATTTTCATGAGTCTTTAGGATAGAGTTGTTTATGGTGGGGTCTTGGTGACTCAATGAGGTGGAAGCTTGTGCAGCCTCATCCATGTTTAACATCTTTAAGAAACTTAGTTTCCTCTTCATTTATGCATTTGTAGCCTCAATTTCTGCTTTCTCTAGCTCTTCTACTAGAGCTTCATTCTCCTCTTTAGCCTTCTCTAAGGCATATTATGTTTGCAATGACACCTATGGTTGAAGATCTTGTTGAGTGGAATGGGGAATCATTTTCTCATTTATTTTTATCCCCTTAACTTTTTTCTTTCCCTTATTTGAGACAAGCTTATTTGGTTGAGACCTAACATGATTTGAGGGTTTTGGGTCAGCAGGTTTAGGCTAGAAATCAATGTGGCCTATTGGGTTTTCTTCAAACATAGGCTTTGTTCCTCTATTAGCAATCCTCTGTACAATCAAACCCTCAACACTTGGTTTAGGTTCTTGTTGGTTTAGGAACTTCATTCTTTCCAACTGTCTCATTAACCTATCCCTTTCAATCACAACATTTCTCAACTTTGCTTCTCTTTCTTCTTCTCTTTTCCTCTTGATCTTAGCTTGCTTTTGGATTTCCCTTCTCAATGAATTAATGTCTCCAAAAACATCATTAGGGCCAAGAAAATTCACATCAGAACTTGATGTATCACTTAGGTCTATTAAATTGACCTCTTTCAATACATGTTTAGAAAATAAAGGGGTTACATCATTTTCAGCAGGAGGAGGAGCCACATCACTGGTGCATTCTCTATGATGGATTCTACTTCTACTCCTAATTCTTCTCTTTTCAACACATTTAACACTAATAGGCCCTTTATTTTGACATGTCACATCTTCTTGAATAGGTGTATTAAATAATGCATTGAAAAATCCACAACTATCTAAGTCTGAACTTCTAGACACTGAACTTGTAGACACCTCTTCAATTTCAGAGATAGGGTGTAAAAACTTACTTGTACCTTGGTGTATAGGGTCCTATGGCATGGGAGAAACATTAATAGATTATGGTATTTTCTTTATCCAATCCTTCTTCATTTTGGGAAGTCCACCCTCCAATCTCTGTTCTAGGTGATTCCTCATGAATGACCTAGTGTTCTTCATTCTTTGTACTAGTCCACAAGTTTTCCACTTATAATAATCTTTTTACAATAAAATGCATACTGGTGTAGAGACTTCAGAGTCACCACCAAATTAGCTTGGGAATACCAAATACCTAAAGGAATGTGTTGGAGAATGAAAAAATTGGGAACCTCATATTGTCAACAAACAAAAGTGCTCTACAGAAAAAGTGGACAAACTTAACACAAAATTTTAGGCTCAAACTTCAAATCATAGAAATACTATGCCAACTCTATGCACAATGGACAACTGACACATTGGAAAGAAATATTAAAGCTAGATCCCCAAAAGAGTTGCCATCTTGTTGGTTTATTTTTACACTGTAACCTGGTTTGTCTCCTAATCTACCTATGGGATCACCAATCCCAATCAAGTGCAGCTCGAATGACCTAGACCAATAGATGAGGACTTTAAGAAACCTCCTACACTTTGGGCTCTGCAAGAATCAGGAGGGTGATCCCTTAATGTGTTTATAACCTCTGCACCTTTGTTATAAACAACATTAACAATAATAGATGATCTCACCTAATAGCTCAACACAATAGGATAATACTGAAATAAATTGGTTGTTTATCAGTAAAATCAACTACTTGGAGCATGAGATAACTACAACACAAGGTAGTATGAGATGGTCATTGATTTTCAATTTGTAGCAAGCTCTAGGAAAAGATAAGAAAACACTAAATCATATGTGTAATCAAAACTTAGACCAGTGCCATATATTGGTGCAGGAGCACCTAGGCTAACCTCCATTTTGTTAATTGTCATTTTTTGGCTTGTATCTAACATTAGCCAAGTCAGAGGGTTTGGGTTTTTATTTTGGACCTTACAAGGTCTTGCTTGTGTGTGGACTAGGTGAATTAGTCATTAGGACTAAGGTCACCAAAGTTTAGTCATAGTATTTAATTTTTGCTTTGCTTAGCTTGGTAGCTTAGTTTGGAAATTGAGTCTTAAATGTGTTCTAAACACATGAATGATGTTAAAAGGATGCCATGAGGTAGTTAATGGAGTTGGTTGCTCGAAATACAGGAGATAGAGGTCCTAAGAGTTAGGATGATGGCATAAGGACAAGTGCCAAATGTTGTTACAAAGTTATCATGGCAACATTTGCCATTATGGCAAATGTTGCATGCAACTCGGTTACCTAGGATCCCCTAAAAGATAGGAGTGGGGGATCGACCAACATCCCTAAAAACATGGAAAATGGCATCTAAAGATACAAGGAGGCTCGAATTCAAGCAATTAGATTGTAACTAAGTTTTAGTTTTTGTTGGAATAGAGAGAACTCTGCAATTTCTATGTTTTACTAAATGTTTTGAAGTGACAGTAATATTAAGTGAATTGGTTGTATTGATTTGACATTGGAATTGTATTCACAGGGTAGTTCTTAGATTTTTCTCTTTGGCAAGCAAGTTAATTTGAGTTAATTTAGTGTTTTGAATTCATAAGTTGGAGTCTAGAGATTTTTCTAGTCTTGTCCTGGCCAGTTTACCTTTTTATGGCTCCCCCATGAAATCTAGCCATGGGATCTTCCTGAGAATAGATGGAAATGTTAGGGGAGCCATTGGTCTATACATATTTAGGGTGAGGAGTCATGAAGGGTTGAGTAGCAGTGTTTATTAACAAACCCTAAGTGAGCTTAGAGTGCCCGGTTAGAGGTTTGACAGTGAAGAATTAGAGAATTTAGGCAAAGGATTGAGGTACAGTACGAAACAAGATAGTTCTAGGTAGTATTTAGTCATATCCTAGCATGCTAGAAGGATTGAGGTCATGTCAATCCATTTTTTTAAGTAAAGAGCAAGAAACCAATAGGATCCTAGTAATTAGGTCTTTTAGCCCTATTTAACCTAGATTATAGGAAACAAGTGTACGGAGGGCTTAGGGGTCTAAAACCTTGTGAATATTTTAGAAGATCAAAAAGGGTATTCAAATGTGGAGTTTTTTTTTTAGGTTGTTTGGAAAGTTTAGGCAGGAATGAGGAAAAGGTCACTGTCAAGGGCTACAAGGGATTAGGCCTCCTCAAGACCAAATCTTGAAATTGGTAAGAAAGAAGGTTGAAGATCCTCCAAGATGGAACCAATTGGATTTGTATGGCATGTTTCCAGTATCTCTGACACCCCTACAATCAATTCAGGGTTTTGTGTGATGTTGGCACTTAGAGTCTTCTAAGTGTAGGAGAGAGTTTGCCCAGTACAAAGTGGTGTTAGTCTTTCAAGGTGAAGCACAAGGTGTGAAACTCTTGGAGAGGAGTTGGAATAGGACTTGGTTAATCATCCAATCCTAACAAGAACCTAGAAGATATCAGGTTCTAGGAAGAAGATAGGGAAAAGGTATTTTTAGCTAGTTGTGCAAGAGAGCCTAGGAACACTCACACCATATTGGTATCAGAACAAAGTTTGATCAGGCTTGTGATTGATGTTGCAACCCACTGAATCACTAGGAGAGAATACACCAGAGGAAGATAGAACCATGGTGACTAACACTGAGTTAGCCAAGAAAGTAGAAGAACAAGAAGAGGATAATCAGTTGCTAAGAGAAAGATTGTCCCAAATGGAGCAACTCCTAGATGAAGTCCAAGAAAAGGCAGATAAGGTCAAAGTTAAAATTGATCTAAAGGAAGAGAAAGAAGCAAAGGAAAAGGAATTGGACTTGGAGGAGGAAGCTCCAACACCATACCCTGTTCTTTTTGAAGAACCCTTCTTGAAGGCACTATAGGCCTTAAGTGGCAAAGCTTTGGAAGTTGTGCCACTATTCAGGGGACAAATGGATCCTGATTCAGTCATGGACTGGATTGAAAGCATAGAGAATCATTTTGAATGTGATGGTATATTAGAAGCCCAAAAAGTTAAGGTGGCCAAGTCAAGGTTGAGAGGTTCAGCTCTCACATGGTGGAAGTTTGTGCAAAATGAAAGAGAGAAAGAAGGAAAGGGTCCTATAGTTACATGGAGAGGCATCGTAACTAGAATAAAGCAGACCTACCTACCTAATGACTATGAAGTCCAGTTGCATAGGAGGAGACATAATCTTAGACAAAAATATTTGGATGTTCAAGCATACATGGAGGAGTTCCAAAAGTTGTGCCTCAGATCAGAGGTGGCTGAAGATGAAAGCATCAAGCTAGCAAGGTATTTGAATGGACTTAAATGGTATATTCAAGAAGACATGAGCCTAGTGAACTTCAAAACCATCTGCCAATGTTATCAAATGGCCTTAAAGATAGATGAGAAAAGGAAAAGGAAGCAAGAGAAAACCTCCAAGAGTAGGGGTAAAGGAAAAGGTAGCAGAGGACAAAGAGGTGGCTATGGTGGAAGGAGTTCAAAATCAAGGGCTCAAGGAGAAGTCAGGTACTCTGAGCAACACGAAGGAAGCTCTAGTAGAGGTGGTAGAGGAAAAGGCTTTAGCTATAGAGGAAGAAGTGGTGGACAAGGAAGAGGCAGTTACTTTGCCAATATGAAGTGTTATCATTGCAATCAAATGGGACACCCCGCCTATAGGTGTCCAGAGAAGGGTAGTACTTCTCATGGAGGTGACAAGAGAACTAATCTAGTTCATGATGAGACAAATGCAGCAGAGAAACATTCTGAGGTACCATTAAATTTAGAGGAAGGTGAGAATCTCATGATGAGGAGAACTTTAATCAAAGAGCCGATTAAAGAGGAACCAAGCCAAAGGAGGTCTCTGTTTAGGATAAAGTGTAAAATGATGGCAAAAGTATGTAGAGTCATCATTGACTCAGGGTCTACTAACAACATTGTGTCAGAGGAGATGGCCAATAGGCTAAAGTTGACAAGGATACCCCACACCAATCCTTACAAGGTCACATGGCTCAATAAAGGCCAACATGTTTTAGTAAATGAACAAGCATGGGTGGAGTTCTCAATTGGAAGATACAAAGACAAAGTCTTGTGTGATGTGTTACCTATGGATGCATGTCACTTACTCCTAGGTAGACCATGGTAGTTTGATCACCAAGCTATGCATGATGGAGCAAAGAACTTTTATACTTTCAAGAAGGATAAGGTAACATTCAAAATTCATTCACTATTAGAGGATATAGAGGTGAAGACAGCAGGTCCTAATTTTCTCATGGTTGGTGAAAAAGAGTTCTTAGAAGCTTGGAAGAAGGAGAAGGACTTGGCTATGCATTAGTGTTAAGGCCAAGAGAGAAAAGTGTGGATAAAGCAGCCAAGAATCCAGAGTTACCAAAAGAAATACAAAATATATTGCAGACTTATGAAGGCATTGTAAGCAGTCGACAACCAACAACATTACCCCCTAAAAGAGCCATAAGTCATAGGATAGACTTGATACCAGGGGCTACCCTACCAAATAAGGCAGCCTACAATATGACCCCTCAACAAAATGAGGAAATAGCTAGACAAATACAAGAACTCCTAAACCAAGGTTTCATTAGGAAGAGCATCAGTCCATCTGCAGTACCCACTATCCTAGCACCTAGAAAGGGAGGGGAATGGAGGCTTTGTACTAATTCAAGGGCCATAAATAAGATAAAAAATAGATATATGTTCCCTATCCCTAGGATTGAAGACCTAATGGAATGTCTAGGTGAAGCTAAGTACTATACCAAGATAGACTTAAAGAGTGGTTATCACCAAATTAGAATACATGAGGGAGATGAGTGGAAAACAACTTTCAAAACCAATGAGGGTTTATATGAGTGGCTGGTTATGCCATTTGGGTTGTCTAATGCCCCCTCCACATTCATGAGACTCAAGAATGAAATCATCAAAGACTACATTGGTAAATTTGTACTGGTGTATCTTGATGATATACTAATTTATAGAAAAACAAGAGAAGAGCATCTCAAACAGATAGAGTTGGTTTGCAAGAAGCTGCAGGAGGAGAAATTGATGATCAATTTAGAAAAGTGAATTCATCAAGATAGAGTTGGTCTACCTTGGGTTTGTATTATCACATGGCAACTTGAAAATGGACATTAGCAAAGTGGAAGCCATCCTCAATTGGCCTACTCCAAAGACAACAACAGAGGTAAGAAGTTTTCATGGCCTTGCTCAATACTATAGGAAGTTCATAAGACAATTTAGTGCTATTTGTGCTCCTATGTTGGATACCATTAAAGGAGGAATGAAGACCAAATTTGTATGGAATGAGCAAGCTAACAAAAGTTTTTAGTTGTTGAAAGAAAAGATAGCTACCCAACCTGTTTTGGTGTTACCAAGCTTTGAGAAGCTATTCAATATTGAGTGTGATGCAAACAATGTGGCTATTGGAGTTGTTCTCAGCCAAGAGGGCAGACTGGTGGCTTTTCATTCAGAGAAGTTAAGTGAAGCCAAGAAGAAGTATTCTTCTTATGACCTTGAGATGTATGCATTGGTCCAGGCTTTAAGGAAATGGAGGCACTACTTGCTTCCCAAGGAATTCATACTGTATTCAAACAACCAAGCACTTAGTTTCCTGAATTCACAAGAGAAATTGAGTCACAAACACATGAAGTGGGTTGAATACCTGCAAGCTTATACCTTCAATATCAAGCAAAAGAAAGGATTACTCAACAAGGTGGCAGATGCCTTGAGTAGAAGAGTTCTTACCATACAAGAGATTCAGTTGAAGAGCATGGGAATAGATCATTTCAAGGATCTATATACAGATGATGAAGATTTTGTAGACATTTATAAGGTGTGCTGAATACAAGAATCATTTTCATAGTTGATATGTTGAATATACTTTGCAAAGTGATCTTTTGTTTAAAAGGAATTAGTTATGTGTCCCTAGAGGCTCCATTAGAGAGAATTTGATACAAGAAAAGCATAATGGTGCATTGAGTGGTCACTTTGGGATCACAAAGACTCAAGAACTTGTTCAAAGGTTTTATTATTGGCCAAGGATGAATCTAGATGTTAGAAGGTATGTGGAAAGTTGTATAGTATGTCAAAAGGCCAAGGGTACTTCTTCAAATGCAGGCCTATATCAACCACTGCCTATTCCCAAAAGGCCATGGGAATGCTTGAGTATGGATTTTGTAGTTGGATTACCCAAGACTAGACAAGGCATGGATAGTGTTTATGTAGTTGTGGACAGATTCAGCAAGATGGCTCACTTTGTGCCATGTAAGACAACCAATGATGCCAGTCAAATAGCCTCTCTTTTCTTCAAAGAGATAGTAAGGATACATGGGTTACCTATGAGCATTGTGTTAAACAGAGACACCAAATTCATCAGTCATCTTTGGAAGACTCTTTGGTAGAGATTGGGAACTAATTTATCTTTTGGATCTACATACCATCCCCAAATTGATGGTTAGACTGAGGTTGTTAATAGGAGCCTTGGAAATATTTTAAGGTGCCTCACCAAGGAGTATGGTCAACAATGGGATTAGTTGATTGGACAAGCTGAATATGCCTATAATGACACTGTGAACAAGTCAACAGGGAAGAGTCCTTTTGAAATTGTCTATGGTCTACATCCTAGAGGAGTCTATGAACTCAGAGACTTAAAGGATGGAGTTAAGGGAAGTGGATAAGCTGATGATTTTGCCTATGCCATGCAGGAGATTCATGACATAGTTAGAAATACACTGACTGAGAATACTATGAAGCATAAGACCAAGGTGGATGAGCATAGAAGAGAAGTTAAGTTCAATGTTGGAGACTTGGTGATGGTACATCTAAACAAGTCTAGGTTAGAAAAAGGAGTTCCTCACAAGTTGCAGATGAAGAGGATAGGTCCTTGTCCTATCTTGGAAAAGTATGGAAACAACGCTTTTAGAGCGGAGCTACCGGAAGATAGTGGATTGTCCCCTGTTTTCAACAATGCAGACCTAGTTCATTATAAAGGACCACCACCAAACATGGATCAAAGCCTCAATGAAGTCATCCAAGATGTGGAAGAGCTCAAACTACCTTCTGCTACAGTCAAACAAGCTGACAGTATACTGGATACCAGGGTCTACAAGAAGACTAGAACCAAGGAATACAAGGAACATCTAATTAAATGGCATGGTTAACCTGATGTTGACGCAATATGGATCAAAGAATCAAAGTTCAAGAAGTTGGGCATTGACCTCAACTTACTCAATCCAAGGGTGGATTGAAAGCTTTTACTTGGGGAGGATGGTGTAGGAGCACCTAGGCTAACCTCCATTTTGTTAATTGTCATTTTTTGGCTTGTATCTAACATTAGCCAAGTGAGAGGGTTTGGGTATTTATTTTGGACCTTACAAGGTCTTGCTTGTGTGTGGACTAGGTGAATTAGTCATTAGGACTAAGGTCACCAAAGTTTAGTCATAGTATTTAATTTTCGCTTTGCTTAGCTTGGTAGCTTAGTTTGGAAATTGAGTCTTAAATGTGTTCTAAACACATGAATGATGTTAGAAAGATGCCATGAGGTAGTTAATGGATTTGGTTGCTCGAAATATAGGAGATAGAGGTCCTAATAGTTAGGATGATGGCATAAGGACAAGTTCCAAATGTTGTTACAAAGTTGTCATGGCAACATTTTCCATTATGGCAAATGTTGCAAGAAACTCGGTTACCTAGGATCCCCTAAAAGATAGGAGTGGAGGATTGACCAACATCCCTAAAAACATGGAAAATGGCATCTAAAAATGCAAGGAGGCTCGAATTCAAGCAATTATATTGTAACTAAGTTTTAGTTTTTGTTGGAATAGAGAGAACTCTACAATTTCTATGTTTTACCAAATGTTTTGAAGTGAAAATGATATTAAGTGAATTGGTTGTATTTATTTGACATTGGAATTGTGTTCAAAGGTTAGTTCTTAGCTTTTTCTCTTTTGTAAGAAAGTTAATTTGAGTTAATTTAGTGTTTTGAATTCATAAGTTAGAGTCTAGAGGTTTTTCTGGTCCTGTCCTGACCAGTTTACATTTTTATGGCTCCCCCATGAAATCTAGCCATAGGATCTTCTTGAGAATAGATGGAAATGTTAGGGGAGCCATTGGTCTATACATATTTAGGGTTAGGAGTCATGAAGGGTTGAGCAGCAGTGTTTATTAGCAAATCCTAGGTGAGCTTAGAATGCCCAATTAGAGGTTTGACAGTGAGGAATTGGAGAATTTAGGCAAGGGATTGAGGTACAGTACGAAACAAGTACAGTTCTAGGTAGGATTTAGTCATATCCTAGCATGCTAGAAGGATTGAGGTCCTGCCAATCCATTTGTTTAAGTAAAGAGCAAGAAACTAGTAGGATCCTAGTAATTAGGTCTTTTAGCCCTATTTAACCTAGATTATAGGGAACTAGTGTACAGAGGGCTTAGGGGTATGAAACCTTGGGAATCTTTTAGAAGATCAAAAAGGGTATTCAAATTTGGAGTTTTTTTTTTAGGTTGTTTGGAAAGTTTGGGTAGGAATGAGGAAAAGGTCACTGTCAAGGGCTACAAGGAATTAGGCCTCCTCAAGACCAAATCTTGAAATCGGTAAGAAGAAGGTTGAAGATCCTCCGAGATGGAGCCAATTGGATGTGTATGGCATGTTTCCAGTATCTCTAACACCCCTACAATCAATTCAAGGTTTTGTGTGATGTTGGCACTTAGAGTCTTATAAGTGTAGGACAGAGTTTTCCCAGTACAAAGTGGTGTTAGTCTTTCAAGGTGAAGCACAAGGTGTGAAAATCTTGGAGAGGAGTTGGAACAGGAATTGGTTAATCATCCAAGCCTAACAAGAACCTAGAAGATATCAGGTTCTAGGAAGAAGACAGGGAAAAGGTCTTTTTAGCTAGTTGGGCAAGAAAGCCTAGGAACACTCACACCATATATCTATTGGACAAGAGTCAAATTTATAGATATCTAAAGGCATTTAATAGATTTAACACATAACACATGAGATCTTTGACAACATTACCCAATAATGTTGTCAATATGTGTTCTAGCTCAATACTACTTACCAAATCCTTATACATTACATATCCTCCTATAATCCCATTCAATCATTTTAATTAATTATTTGAATTTAAGCCAAAACAAGGATCATACACACCACAACAGTGAGATGAATAAAAAAACCCTTGGTAATTTTATTCAAGGTTCAGA
Organism: Sequoia sempervirens; assembly: GCA_007258455.2. Lineage (NCBI taxonomy): Eukaryota > Viridiplantae > Streptophyta > Pinopsida > Cupressales > Cupressaceae > Sequoia > Sequoia sempervirens. The sequence goes on along the minus strand of VDFB02281492.1, from coordinate 738,984,877 downwards.
TATGCAAGTACAGTGGAGAGACATGAGCTTGAATTTTTCATTTAAAATCAAATGCTAGTATTGTTATACAACATTAAACCTCCATGAACTCAAAACCTATTACAAACTGACACAAAACCTAAGTTGCATTTCTTCCTAAAACCGTCATATTTTAAAAATTTCTCTGCAACTTCACCTAGAATCAATAAAATTTGTCTAACTTTCTACTACATACATCTAGCCTTGAAATCCTTCCTATAGAGAATGAAGGAGTAGGCAAGCATCGGGCCAGAGAGTACACATGTCACTAGCCAATTGGCACATCTAGAAAAGTTGATGTAGCAATAAAGACTACCAAAAATCTGCACTAAGATTGGCATTAAAATAGAACTAGAAACCACTGCAACCACAACATCTAACTTATTTATTGAATAGCGCTAGTAAGCATCCCTTCTACCATTAAAACTCACCCACACACTACACAAATGTCACCAACCATACTTCAACCTTGAATTTAAATTCCATCTGTTGATCCTTTAGTTGAATCGAATCATCGAACGACCGCCTTCAAAAAATAGCTGACAAAATTGCCAGTGTGGCAGACAAGGGCCCATCACACCATACACCGCAAAGGAAATCCACATGGCGGTTGCCCACAATAGCAACATCCCACAATTTTGCATCATGCAATGGCAGGAAACCATTGATCTTAAACATCGGTGATCTCATTCCTTCAACATAGTTGAAAACCCTATCCATAACTATTGAGCAGATTTTCGACCAAGATTAAAACAACTCCATCAATTTTCAGCACTTGCATCCCGCAAGTGCTTTAGTAACCTATCCCCTTACTCCAACATCATTGGGTAGGACATGTGGCAGTCACCTACTATATCACAATCCTACAATCTTAGATCATGGGATGGTGGGCAACCATCGATCTCTGATAAAAATCAATCAACAACATACAAACTTATCTCCATCAACCCTTCTAGAGAGGACACATGGAGCTCACCCACTATATCACGATCCCATAGTTTTGGATCATGGGATGGCGGGGATGGCTAGGATGTGGCTAGACTTATATTTTAATCTCCACTATAGATCTTCTTTGACTTGACTAGTTTCCCTAATTTCTCTGCCTAACATTTTGTCATTTAATGAATTCCCACGACCATATCAAATATTTTGTTTTAAATTTTTTTCCTAAAGCAATGAAACATTTAAAATACATCGCTCAAACTTTCCTTGGACCCCACCTTGTACACATTGTATCCACCCATGATTTCACAATCAACCAAACCACCAGTGTGGGATGGCGGGGGATGGCCTAGATTAAAGGATAGTTGATGAATAGTCACATAAATTTGATCCCCTAGATGGGACACATGGCGCCCACCCGCTATTTGCAATCCTTCAATTCCCGATCATGAGATGGCAAGAAACCATTGATATCTAAAGGTAAATGATTGATGGTAGCATGAGAACCATACTTCTACAAAATATAACCTTTATTAATAAAACAAGGGGGCATTACTAGGACGATGGGACATCAACAACATAAGTTGTATTTAAACAATGAAGCACGTGGTCAGCCTAGACTTAGGGAAAATAAAACTTGAGGGGAAGAAAAAATTAAAATCAAGTGGGCCAAAGCCTAGACGAGATGATGGGGCACAAGTTGTTTTAAAATCCTTCAAAAAGGTAATGTAAAAATAGAACCTCAACCAGGGCGGAAAATGAGCACTAGGGTTTTACATGAAAAGAAAGTTAAAACACCAACCCTAGGATTTTCCAAACACCAAGGAAGACCAGTGACACTAGGCAAGGAAGAAATGGAACACACAGAGCACAAATTTGAAGTTCCAAAAGGTGAACCTAACTTTAGAACACCTTTTTTTTAATTTGGAGTGCAACATCATCCTATATTTTTCTTGCATAAACATTGCATTTCATTTTGCACTATTTAATTGGAATTCTAAGGTAGGGTATGTGTAGGATCATGATGGGCCAAAAAGTGGCAATATGATGGGTATGTGGTTGACGACTATTTTAGAACCCAAAATTGATGAAACAAAAATTCTTTTTAAAGGAGATTCTAAGCTTTCCATCGATATAAATTATGTTTTATTTTGAGTTTAATAAGTAATTATTATTCATTTTCTATTCAAATTATGACTAAAGTCATGATTGATAGGTTGATTGAAAAACATCTATAGCTTTCAAACGGTATCACATTTTTTTAATCCAAAACATGTGTCACATTCTCCGCTTCATATACTATAGGATTAAAAAAAGAAAAATGAATTTCATGAAGTTTTGACCAAGCTAAGGTGCTCAAACATAAGAGTCTATATTTTTTAAAAATTTGTAATAAAAAGTTCATAATTAATTATTTACTTGAAAAAATTACAAAAAAATATGCATCACATCGAGGCATGAGTCCTCTACTTATATCTCAAATCTTATTAAAAAATATTACCATTTTATTGTGGTCAGTGGTGGTTAGATAGATACCTACTTATTTTTCCCCAAATTTAAGTACCACTACATTGAAATTTCAAATTTTCACCAAATAGATTTTTTTTTTAAACAAACCCAGTAGTTTAGAAAATGCATTCAATTTGCTACAAATTATATTCTTACATAATTTTGAAATAATATAGATAACTTATTCAAATTTTTATGTCAAGTTTCCTAACTCTTATTTTTCTAAATTTTTTTCCACTTAAGGGCCTATTTTTTCCATGACGATCCTACACATACCCGATATCAAAATTTTACATTAGTGAAAGTTCATATAGGTTGAATTTTTGCATCTCAAATCATTGAAAATCATCTAATATTGCATTTTCACTTAGGTTATAGATCATACAAACTACAAAGCATAAAAATCACTTAAAATTCTGTATTTTTTTTCTAAAAAACCCTCATTGGGACTCATATGCCCCTATAGGAGAATTAGTCCTAGTGCACATCTGAAACTACCTTTTACAACATTAAAAACCCTATTTCTATAATTCTTTTTCTACCACTAGTTATCTGTTTAAGTTAGTTGAGATTTTGTTACATGCATTTCACTAAATCTAGCTTAAATTGGTCCATTTCATGCATTGCTTCATTCCAAATTTGCACACACAACATTTCATTCAAATCACTGCATAGTGTAATCATAAATGTGCACCATAGAAAAAATTACCCTCTTCTTGACATGGGAATAATTCATTATAAATTAGACTTAATGAGGGCTTGATCTAGGTGTTGTGAGACATTTTGTGCATCCACACTAGGTCTTGGACCCTTTCAAATTGAATAAAATGCATTTATTGATGTCTTGTGATAGTGTTGTGAAGTGTTGTATATCATTTGTACACTTTTCTAGATTCTATTTAATATAATTGACCTAAAAATAATCTTTTTATTCATCATCAAATCCTATTTTGAAGTGTTTTAAATTCTTGTAATAAATATTTAGACTTTTCTAGGTACATTTCCCTTATTTACACCTTTCTTTTGTCTTTTATGACCCCTTTATACCCTTATAAGGCTTAATTAAATGTTTTCTTTAATGTAAACCTGAAACATAACATTAAATACAAAATGAATCCTAACAACCACCTTCAATCCCAAGGTGGGGCCCATTTTCCATGGGTGGTGAATGAGTGCCCCTTGGCTCCAAATTCAAAATAATTTAATTTTTCTTTTAGGTTTTTATTTCAAATCACCTTATGCCAGTCTCTAATGAGGTATCATTGGGTTACTAAGACACAAATGTGTATAAATAAGTGTTTTTCTCCTCATTTTAGGGATCTCTCTCTCTCTCAACTCATTCTACAACTCATTCATCATTTATCTTCTCAAGCAATCTAGGGTTTTTAACATTACAAGCTATTCAAGATCAATTTTTAAGCATTCAAGGGAAAATTATTCATGTTTTGTTGTGGAATTTCAAGATAAACATCATGACAAGGTAATCAACTCCATTATTGCATGTTTCACTACATTCTTTCATCATTTTGGTTTAATTACCTAAAAGGGGTTTGACCAAGGCAAACCCCCATGCCCTAACATTCAACATTTTTTCTCCTCTTCTTGTGTGTTTGCAAATGTATACATCTTGGAAGCTTGGAAATCATTTTAGATCAAGTTGAAAAGTCATTCAAGTCATATTTTCATAATTCAAGTCAAAATATCAACAGTCATGTTTAGGTCCAAATCTAACAGTTTCAAAAGTAGACACCTGCAAGAAGTAGAAATACAAATCTAGATCTACAGAATCAACTCTTGAATTTTCTAATTCTTGGATTTGGACTAATTCACCAACCATGGTGAATGATTCCCACTTAGAAGCGTTAAAGGTAGTTTTGTTAGAATTCCATTACTAGCAGTTAGAAACCTGTTTCTAGAACTTTTCACCAGAAGCAGGACTGATTCACCAAGCATGGAAAATTGGTCCTAGTAGTCTTTGATAATGATTTCTAGAACAATCAAGAACCCTTCAACAATAGAAATCTACCTCTAGGTGCACTCTATTCAGTCTCATCAATTTTGTTCTCATTTGTTTAGGTTTCTAGTTCATATTTGTAATTCAACATTGTGTTTTCCAAAATCTTCCATTAGATTAATTCACATTCATTTATCTTGATATGTAAGCATTAAAACAAATTTAAACACATTTAACTTCCATTTCACATCCATTCTTACATTAATATTGAGTGAAACATTGTGCATTTTGGCCCACCTCTTTCCTTTTAGTTGAAAAACCCTAGAAGAGCTAGAAAAGATTTTGGTGGCAAAATCCTTCATTTCATTTTGGTGAACTCAATGTGAGCCTACTTTCTAGAATACTTTCTTGTCTGATTTTGGAGTCCTTCATCATAGATCTAGTCTTGCATGGACTTTGCATTATTATTTTCATTAGTTAATTTTGCATGCTAGGTTTCAAATTTTGTATTTATAAAAAGTGCATTTAGGTTGCATTTTTCATGTCTCACTTCATTTCAATTCTCTAAAATTCCACATTTTTCACTTAAGGCTGCATCATAGCACTTCAAGACCATAAAAATCCATCAAAATTTCTGAAATTTTTTAAAAATTCCATATTGGGACTCATTCACCACCTTGGGCGTATCAATCCCTTTTGACCCCTGAAATAGCCTTTTACAGGACTGAAAACCCTATTTTTATGATTCTATTTGTAGTTAGTTGCATTTATGTAACCTATATTTCATTAGATCTAGCTAAAATAGATTATTTCATGCATTATTTAATTTCACTTTTTTATTCACAACATTTCATTTTCAGATTGTTGCATTATGTCAATAGAAAATTAGCTTACTTAGAAATTGAAAATTGCATGTCCTTTTAAGTCATTGTATCGTACTTTCTTTTCTTTTTCATCATAGCATGTTTTCTTTCAAAAAATGTGGCTTTTATTTCATTAATAGTGGATTGCATAAGTGCAATATTCCCTCTTATGAGTTCACTTTTGATTACCATTGTAGACACCTAAATTTGGACATCCAATTTATCCAAATTTATCCATTTTAATCTAAACATCCCCTTATCCTCATTAATTAAGTAATATCACTATTATTTAATTAATACCTCTAAAGTTCCTCTAATCCCTAAGGTATCTAGTTAAATAATTAAATATCTTCCCCCTTTCATCACTTGAATTAAATAAATGTGACATTTATTTAATTCCTCATATGCCACATCCTCCATCATTTTTATCTAATCCTAATCCATCTTCTAATCTCATCATTAGAGATTTGCATATGCCTAATCCTTGATTAGGATGTGTCACATCCTCCAAATTTTGGAAGTTGATCTCTAATCTCTCTTAGCCACCTAACCCTTCTCTAATCCTTCATTAACTAGCCTAATCAACCTCTCAAGGAATTTTTAATTCCTTTTATCCTTCCAAGGAATCTTAAATTTCTTTTTTTCTTCCTCATGTGATCATTGACTTGTCACATCAAGTCACATGTGGAATCTTCCCCATGAGATCTTTGATTTGTCACATGAAGTTACATGTGACAAGTGCTTACCTTTTTAGGCACCTTGTCTTATCCAAGGTACTTTCTACCTCTCCCTTTGGAACCTTGTCTTATCCACAAAATTCCCCAATTATGTGAATTTTAAATTCACTTTTTATTCCTCCAAGGAATCTTCTCATCCCCCAAGGTACTTACAAAGTGCTTGTCCTTCTTCCACATCATGTACTCTCCTTCCACCTCATTTACACATCATCATTTCAAAGCCACTTCACATGCCACATGTCATGATGTGAGGGCTTGTGAGTTCTCAACTAACAATAGCCCTACATATTGGCCTTGTTGGTTTAATCTCAATTATCCATTTCTCTATAAAATTCAAAATCTCTATAAATACCCCATATTTTCTCTCATTTAGGGACCTTTGCATTCCATAGCCAAACTCTATGAGCTTTTATCATCTGAATCCACACTTAGCCATATTCTCACATCTTATAATTCTCATCCATTATCATACAACTCCAACCATCTTGCATCCCCACCTACTTGCCATCTAAGGAGCATACAATGTCACCAATCAAGGGCCAACCAAAGAACAACTCAACAAGGTGAAATTTTCCATTTTGTTTCATTGAGCTAGTCATTTGCGTAATCTTGAGGTGAAGGGTGTTAATCTTTGTTTTCTTGCACTATTTTCTTTTTTCCTCACTTTTTAACATATATTTTCACCCATTCACATTTTTGGCTTGCCCAATGGGACCCATAGACGGGTTTGTATCTTTCATGTTTCTTGTTTTCTCACTTTTTTTTGGTGCAAGTTGTAGAGGGGTGGACCTGACCTCTAGAGGTGGACCCGACCTTGTCCAAGGGTAGACCTGCCCTCCACAGATTCCAGAAATTGAAAATTTGTAGATTTTTCATAGAGGGGTGGACCTGACCTAGCAGACAGGTGGACTTGACCTCCAAAGGTGGACCTAACCTTTCCCTACGGCGGACCTACTCTCCATAGACTCCAGAAACTAAAAAAATTGAAGTTTTCTTCACAGAGGGGTAGACCTGACCTTCAGTGGTAGGCCTGGCCAAGCAGAGGGGTAAACCTGGACACTTCTAGGGGTGGACTTGACCTCCGGGGGAAAACTTGACCTAGACAACTTTTTTTAGAAGGTGAAATTTGAGTTTTCATAACTCTTTTTGGTTGTTTTTAGTGTTTTTGACCTCCAAATGTGTTATGATTGTGTCTATGTAGGAATCTAATCAAAATTTGGTAAGAAATAAAGAGAAAAATCACAAAAAAAAATTCCTTCTAGGGTTATTTATTTATCAATTGTTGCTTGTTGTTTTTGGATAACTTAGGCACATAGTTTAACTAGGGGTGTTAATTAATTTTGTTTGTCATGCTTGTTGGTAGGCTATTTGATGTATCCAATCCCCTTGCACCATTTGGTGATTCTGGGTGATGAGAAATCGTAGCTTACCAAGTCTTCGTATCTCCCTTTTTTCTTTTTATTAAGGGACCTACTCAGGGATTTCATCACTCCAAGGGACAATCCCAAAAACATATACCGACAGGGTATATAAAGGGGGGAGAGCCAAAGTTTTACCCCAATCCAACTACGTTGTAATGGGTGAAGTTTTGGGATGATGTGAAGAGTTGGTTTGAGCCTCTAGTATCTCGCTAAGGTTCTCAACTCATGCTTGTAACGAATTGGTGTTCATGGTTTGGGCCTCACATACCAGGTGTATATCGAGGACTCCTTAGCAACCATGTTCATCCTAGAATAAAAGAATTTGTTGGCCATACTACATTCTACTAGTCTTAGGATTGTGTCACTTGAACTATTTTCTTTTTGCGAAATTAGTAATTTTTCATTCAGTTGAATCAGTTGTATCCTTTGATTGATGCTTGTTGTGTTTTGGGTCCTTTTCCTTAGACTTCTTTTCAAAAATCAAGTTTAGACCTATCTATGGGTGGACCTATCCTCCAGGGGCAGACCTAACCTTTGAACTAGCCCCTTTTTAGCTTGTTCTAGCTAATTTTGACCAAATTTTGTCAGACAGGCATAATTGACCTCCTTGAGGGACAAAACTGACCTGACTGATAGCCATACCTATCCTCTAGAGCCATACCTAACCTTTTCCATAGCCATACATTCCCTTCAGAGCCATACCTGACTTCCAAAGCCATACCCGCCCTCCAAAGCCATACCAGACCTTTTCTAGAGCCATACCTGACCTACAGATCTATAATTTCCCTCCTTCATATCCATACTTGACCTCCAAGGGTGGACCTACCCTAGTAGGGGTGGACTTGACCTTGGACGGGTGAACTTTCCCTTGGATAGGCTTCCTGAACCTTAAAACAACTATTTTTGCTTGCTTTTTTAGCTATTTTGTCTTCATTTTTCATCATTTTTGGCCATTTTCACCCATTCATCTTTGGAGGGGTGGACCTACCCTAGTAGGGGCATACTTGACCTTGGAGAGGTGGACTTTCCCTTGGATATGGTTCTCATACGCTAAAACAGTCATTTTTGCTTGCTTTTTTGACTATTTTGTCTTCATTTTTCATCATTTTTAGTTGTTTTTCCCATTCTTCCTTGGAGGGGTGGAACTTCCCTATTATGTGTGGACTTGACCTTGGAGGGGTGGAATTTCCCTTGGATAGGCTCCCTAGACCCTAAAACAACCATTTTTACTTGCTTTTTTGGTTGTTTTATCTTTGTTTTTCATCATTTTCTATTGCTTTCCCATGTTCTTCTTTGGAGGGTTGTACATGCCCTAGTAGGGGTAGATTTGAACTTGGAGGGGTGGAATTTCCATTGGATAGACTTCCTAAACCCTAAAACAATAGTTTTTACTTGCTTTTTTAGTTGTTTTGTCTTTGTTTTTCATTATTTTCAGTTGTTTTCACCCCTTCTTCTTTGGAAGGGAAAACCTGCCCTATTAGGTGCAAAATTGAAATTGGAGGGGTGTAATTTCCCTTGGATAGACTTCCAAACCCTAAAACGGTCAGTTTTACTTGCTTTTTCAGCTGCTTTGTCTTCATTTTTCATCATTTTCGATAATTTTTGCTCATTCTTCTTTGGAGGGTCAAACCTACCCTAGTAGGGGTGAACTTGACCTCTAGGGGCGAACGTTCAAATAGTTTTTCTGGTCCTCCTTTTGGTCATTTTGGGTGTCGTTTATTCATTCTAATTGACTATTTCCTGTTCTAGGTGATCGTTCATCAATTCTAATCATTCGTTCACTCATTTTGATTAAATGTCCATCCATTCTAAACCTCTTTCTATCATTTTGAGCTCTCATTGAACTATTTTGATCAATCATTTACTTGTTTCAAGTACTCGTTCATCCATTCCAAGCACTCGTTCACTCATTTTTAGCTTCCATCTCCCCATTCTAAGAATTTCTCATCCATTCTTAGTAGTCATTTTCTCATTCAAAGTAGTCATTCATCCATTCCAAACATCATTCTCCTCATTTTATGTTAGTGTAATTAATTATTTATTACACTAGAATAAGTTAACTTAGGTCTTGCATAATTTAGTGCTAGGTTGCATTATTATATAAATCATTTAATAATGGGGTAATTCCCCCTTCCTTTTTTGTAGGAGATAATATTTTTCTAGAAGATGAGTTGTCCTTCTAGAACTTATCTCTATTTTTTATCATTTCCTAGATAAGGTTCACATGTTGTCACATGTAGTGTGATTTTAACACTTGGAAACACCTTACACATTTTAGGTTTTCACTCATGCCTATATATTCAAGGAATTTTATACATTTGTAATCATGTCATATTCAATTTGGCATCCTTGCATCTTAATGATAGCATGATGTTTCTACCATTTCTCTCTTGTGGAAGTTATTTTTTCTTGCAAGTGATTCTAAGGTGTTTGCGAGTTCACCTAAACTCCTACATTGTGAACTCTCATTCACCCCTTTTCAATCACTCATTCACTCATTTCAAGTAAAAGTTCATCCAATTCAAATGTTCTTCTATAATTTTGATATCTCATTCACTCATTCTAAGTAAACGTTCACTCATTTTGAAAATTCATCTCTCTATTTTGAGGATTGTTCATCCATTCCAATCATCTGTTCACTTGTTTTGAGTAAACATTCACTCATTTCAAGCCTTTGTCTATCCATTTTGAGAGTCATTCTTCCATTCCAATCACCTGTTCACTCGTTTTGAGTAAACATTGATTCTTTGCAAGCTTTTGTCTCCTCATTCTAAGAGTCGTTCATTCATTCTTAGCAATCATTTACTCATTTTGAGTAGTCGTTCATCCCTCTCAATCATCTATTTACATGTTCTAAGTAATCTTTCATCTATTCTAAAACTCATTCTCTCATTCTGAGTAGTCATTTTTCCATTTCTATCATCTGTTTCATTGTCTTCCCCATCCAAATCCCTTGAACTTTATTTCAGGTCATTATCCAAATTGACCTAAGTTTCTAAATTGATCTTCATTATCAACATTTGCTTAGGATTTTCATCCATCCTAAGTTAATCATTATCATTGGCCCAATAAATTCACTTTCAATCTCAAGGTGGATTCATTGCTACAATCATCCATTTATCCTTTAATTTGAGCAATCAATATCCTAAGTCATCTAGGGTAATCTCTAAACAAGGTTTTCCAATCCCTTTCATCATCCTATCCAATCCATCATTCAATCTTATCAATCATCAATCAATCCAATCTAATCCAATCCAATCCAATCACATCCTTATCCAATCACCTTCAACCCAATCAATCTACTTCCATCTTGAATCAGATTATGTGTTGAGGTCATACTTTTGTTAATCAAATTCGATCATCAGAATCAATCCCATCGCATCATTCGATCATCCTAATATGAGCTTTAATCCAATCCTGGTCTGAGTTTGACCTAAATCTCCATTTTAGCTTTAGTCTATTTCCATCCAAAATCTTTGGTCCGTTCTCTTTATCCTTTCATCATCATGAATCCTTATCCTTCATCAATAGTAGTCAAGGGGAAAACTAAATTATGTCAACGATGATAACAAAAGTCTTTTCGATTAAGAGGTATACAACATGGATCCCCTTGACATTGTCATTGCTAGTAGGCTTTCTCAACTCACTTTCCAAAATCCAACTACTCCTCTAAACTATTCCATTATGTCTTCATCCATGCCTAATCATGTTCCTTATGCTACCTTTGACAAGGGATATCTAGTACCTTCCCCATCAACATATTTTTAATATCCTTCATCTACATCATCCTCTTATGCAACACACACATCATCTTATCCTAATCTGTCATCCCAATATTTCTATCACAGTCCACCATCCATGTCTCCTTATCATAATCCTCCTTACCAGTCTTCTCATCCTAATCCAACATCCACACCTTTTTATCTTAATCCTACAACCCTATCAACCTATCATAATCCAACTTCCACATCTTCTTATCCTAACCTATCATCCACATCTCCATATCTCAATCCATCTTCCCATCCTAATCCACCATCCCAATATCCTTACTACAATCCTAATTCACCATTCTAATATCCTTACCTTAACCCTCCCTCCAATCCTAATCCTCCATCTACTCCTAGTATTCCATCCAATCTCATTCCTCAATCTAATCCTAATCCAAAAATTCATAGCCCTAATCCCCTACCAATCCCTAATCCTTCATCCACTCCTACCTCACCATCCAAACCTAGAGTATGCAAGTTCCTCACTCTAGAAATTCTCCAAGGACTTATAACAAATAAGACATCCCCCACTCCACACATTGAATTAGTGGACCTACATAGTCCCAATCCATCATCCACGATCACTAGTGATGAGACCCTTCTCCATACCACACCTATCAATTATGTTACAACCCCTAGCACCACTCCAATAGTTGAAATACTCACATCCACTGAATCCCATAATCCCCCATCTCCTACTCTGAGAGCCACCAAACCCATCGATGACACACAAGTACAAGAAACTCTTCCCACTCCTATTGAAAACACACAAGTCCCATGCATTCCTCCCACTCCTAGTATTATCAAAATCCATTCCCTTGAGCTTCATGAATCCTCCATCCTTCCATCTCCCCCACTTGTGGAGTCCATCCAATATTCAGCCATTATCATGCTTCCCGCACATGATGAGTCATGCCAAGAGCTTCATCCAAAGCATGCCATATCCCCTCCTCTACATCAAGATCCTATCATGCCATCTATCCCATCTGTTCCATCCCATGATCCCCTTGTCACTCAAGATTCAACCACTCCATCTCATGAGCCCTTATCTCCATCTCCATCGCATGCTCCCTTATCACCCGCTACCACAAATCTAGATCCTATCATGTTACCTAATCCCTCTCTTCATCCCTTACCACTCCCTTCTCCTAATCAAGATGCTGCTATCCCACCATCTCCATCTTATGATGCTCCATCATCACCTACACCTACTACCCCCACACCGCTTGTATATCCCCTTGGTACCCTCACATTCTTCCATGGTGGTCTCCTTGTAGAAGAAAAAAACATATATTCCACCTATCCTACCCCACCTAATAATGGACTTGAATAATTCTTCCAGAATAACAAGAATCATATCATGGATCAAATGCTTAAGAAAATTAACTATCAAGGAAAAGGTCTAGGCCTTCATGAGCAAGGTGTTTTAGAGCCCATCCAAGTCAAAGAATAAATTTTCATGCAAGGTCATGGACCTATTTTCCAAGATTCACAATCTAAAGACATTGGTACAACCTCTAGACATCCTCAATGATCCTTTTCCAAAATAATTATCAGCTCTTCCCATCACTCCACCAAATCGTATGTTTCCATCCCTCCTTCTCTATTGTATCTCTTCAAAACAATGATCCACATTCCTCCTTTATCCACTCCATCCATTTTGGGTCCTTAAATTCCTCCCTCTACCATCTCCCATCCTCCATCTACTCTTTCCATGTTTCCTCTAGGTCCTACATCTATTTTGAGCCTTTATAGCCTAAAATCACCTCCTCCATCTCATCCTTTTATCCATCCATCACCTATCCATGCCACCCATCATAAACATCCCACTCACATGTCCTATAATCAGGATCAACAAAGGTGCATACCTACACATCCTTCATCTACATGTAATCCTCATAATCCTACCTCCATTTCTCCACATCATCCATCTCCTCATACCCATCCCATTGCTAGTAAAAGAACTTTCGATGCAAAAGAAAAATTGCATAAATCTAAAGATCCACATGAACCTAAAGCTCCTCATGTCCCCTCTAAATGACATGTTGAAGAAAAGAAAAATAAAATAAAAAATCAAAATCAAATCCGTAGCCTACAAAGGTCCACCAAAGAAAAGATCAAAACCATGTGATCCAAAAGAAAAAAGATGCAATGTCATCAAATTAAAAATCTTTAAGAACATCCAAATCTTTTAATCCAAAAGATAATCATACACCCCTTTCATCTCTTAATTCTATTTTGGGTCCTTATGTTCCAAAATTCACCATCCCATCTCCTCCATTATCCACACATTCCCCATCCATTAATACTTCTATCATTTCACATTCATCACCATATGTGCTAATTTTGGTCCTGAACTCACCACCCCGTCACATACCCACCCCATCATTCTATCCATACCCTTTCCAGCATCCCATCCATTATCCCACATATCTCCCCCATCAAATCCTTCTAATTCATCCTCTTGCATAATCCATTTATCCTAATAAGGTTGTACCAATCCAATAGCCACTTTGAATATGGGCTCTTAATACCTTGTATTGAACTTGATGCTTGAGTCCTTCATTCATCTCCTTATCGTATGTCTTCTAAATCCACTTATTTGTCTCCCTGTCCTTATCCATCTCCTTCTACATACTCTCCAAAAAGTCAAAAAATCCAAAAAAGTCAAAAAGTCAAAAAAATTAGAAAATTAAAAAAAAAACAAAAAAAAAAAATCATCCAATGGTGAAAACTTAGCAAACAAGTGCCTTGGATAAGTACCATGACGTAAACTTATTGAATAAGCATCATTCGTAAATCCCCATCCATCCTTTTCCACACTTGGGGGCAGCTTCCTGATATGTATTCCCTCCATCTATTATGCTTCCAGCTATGCACCCATCTTCTTGTTATACATCTTCTTCATTTATGCATCCTACCATCATATCCTATTTATACCAATCCCTCCATCCTCCTTGTGATCTTGACATAGATAGGGGAAAGAATTCAAAGATGCTTTGGACACCTCTTGGCATACATTCCCCTCATTCGCACAATATCCTTTCCTTATACATGCATCCTATCCATATCCATCTCACTCCTTTATTAGCCTATCCTTCTATCTCCCATCCCTCATGCATCATTATAAATGACATATTTAGAGTGGTGACATCTATCTTCTTTTGTGACATTGTACTTGGAGATATCCTTCATCTAGCAAACAATCCCTTCCATCTACCATTCTTATCCCTCTATCCATCCATCATATAAATAATTTCCATCACCAAATTATTATCTATCCATTTATCTAGCAAATAACCTTTTCCTCATCCAACTCCTTATCCCTCTATCCAATTCACCCACTAATCCTTTTTCACCTCCCCATCCTTATCTTCCTATCCATTTATCTCTATCCACATCCCATCTCATAATCCCTTGTCATTGGATACTCCCCAATCAATCCAATGTCATCTACCTTATCTCCATCACTTCTGCTTCTTTTGCACATATTTTCAATCTCCTATCCTATCTCATCATTCATCTCTCCATCCTATCATCCTCCCAATTCATTTTGATGATTTGGATAGCTATCCCATCCCTGAGCTTAGTTTAGTCATCATCATCCTATCCAATCCACCAGGTTTATCTTATGTCATCCTATTGGTTTTTGGTCTTTTTTCAAACTACGGTGCCCTTGCGCTTTCACATAGAAAGGTCAATCATTTGATCCACCCCTTGGGCTCCTTTATTGTCTATCATTGATCTTTCTACTTTCTCTGTCCACTCCTTTGTCGTCTATCATTAGCATTTCTACTTTTGTCCATCTAGTCTTTGTCATCCATCATCGATCTTCATCAACCTTTTATAAAACTATGAGGGCTCTACACTTTCACGTAGGCAAGGCTAATATTTGTTCAACCCTCGAGCCCCTAGGTCTTTAGGGTGTTTCAGTCTCGTGTCTGATATCTCTTGTGTCGCATCATCGAGCTATAACCTTATCTAGTTGGCTCTTAACAAACGAGATCCACTTGTATTAGTAAATCTAATCGGTTTTGAATATCTTATGTCATATCGATATTTTAGTTTAGTATCCATCATTGGTATCAACAGGATGCATCCTTCCTACCAGACCTCATCACCCATCCATCCTTGTGATCCTATGGCAAAGGATGTTTAACTTTGATTATGATCTTTTCATACTTTTGGCTTTTGTTTATTGTTTGAGCTCCCTATTCTCACTTATCAAAACAACCATGATCCATCATATTATGGTGGGTTTTGATGATTTAACACAGGGGCATCACTTGATTGTTTATTGTTGTTGTCTACTAGGTCACTCCCACGTAGTACCCACTAGGATCCCTAGAGTCTTGTGTTACATTCAAAACATCCCTTTGTGAGACTTTGGGGTGTTGGAATATCCTTCTTGTCTATTATTTTTGTTTTATGCATTAGAAACTAATCTGCCTTGGTTCTTCATACCCAGTCATCTTGTGTCTTATGCTATAGAAAAATTCAATGCTTCAAAGATGGAAAAATTGCATTAGGTTTGCATTTCATCTTCCCCACCCATGCATTCATCCTTCATCAATCTCCCTCCCCTTTCCATCTGATCTCTTATCATCATCTCTTTAATCATCAACCCGCTTTGGCTTGTAGCTTGACTAGGGAAACATCACATTCATCCTTGCATCCATTGCTTCCCAATCTACTATTGCCCTTTCATCCTTCTTACCCATCACTTTGCATCATATTCCTCATCTCACTTCTCATCATCTCATTCATTTCAAGAGAACACCCATGTTCTCTTGAACCCGCATGTCCTCTTGAACCCGCATGTCCTCTTGAGGGGGCATCATTCATCCCTAACCTTCATCCTCACCCCCATCATCTTTCTTCCCAATCAATCCTTTGATGACTAGGGCATCTTTCCCAATCTAATCATCTTCTTCTAAGTTCTATGTTTTAATATTCTTTGAAATGATGCTACTTCGTAACACCATCTCAAAGAGGGAAAAAATATAGACACCTAAATTTGGACACTTAATCTATCCAAATTTATCCCTTTTCATCTAAACATCCCTTTATCCACATTAATTAAGAAATATCACTATTATTTTACCTCTAAATTTCTAATCCCTAAGGTATCTAGTTAAATAATTAAATATCTTCCCCCTTTCATCAAATGAATTAAATAAATATGATATTTATTTAATTCCTTATATGTCATATCCTCCATTTTTCTAATCCTAATCCATCTTGTAATCTCATCATTAGAGATGTGTCACATCCTCCAAATGTTTCAAGTTGATCTCTAATCTCTCTTAGCCTCCTAACCCTCCTCTAATCCTTCATTGACTAGCCTAATCAACCTCTCAAGGAATTTTTAATTCCTTTTATCCTTCCAAGGAATATTAAATTCATTTCTCTCTTCCCAATGTGATCTTTGACTTGTCACATCAATTCACATGTAGACTCTTCCCCATGAGATCTTTGATTTGTCACATCAAGTTACATGTGACGAGTGCTTACCTTTTTAGGTACCTTGTCTTATCCAAGGTACTTTCTACCTCTCCCTTTGTAACCTTGTCTTATCCACAAGATTCCCCAATCATGTGAATTTTGAATTCACTTTTATTCCTCCAAGGAATATTGTTATCACCCAAGGTATTTGCAATGTACTTGTACTTCCTCCACATCATGTACCCTCCTTCCACCTCATTTACACATCATCATTCCCAAGCCACTTCACATGCCACATGTCAATATGTGAGGAATTATGAGTTCTCAACTCACCATATCCCTACATCTTGGTCTTCTTTTTTTAATCTCAACTGTCCATTTCTCTAAAAAATTCAAAATTCTCTATAAATACCCCCTTTTTTCTCTCATTTAGGGACCTTTGCATGCCATAGCCAAACTATTACAGTTTTATCATTTGAAGCCACACTTAGCCATATTCTCACATCTTAGCATTTGTATTCGTTATCATACAAATCCAACCATCTTGCATCCCCACCTACGTGACATCCAAGGAGCATACAATGCCACGAATCAAGGGCCAACCAAAGAAAAACTTGACAAGGTAAAATTTTCCATTTTGTTTGGTTAAGCTAATAATTTGCCCAATCTTTAGGTGTAGGGTGTTAATATTTGTTTTCTTGCACTCTTTTTTTTGCTGCTCATTTTCTAACATATATTTTCACCTGTTCACAACCACAATGAGGACTTTAATAAACATGATCAAACCATTGGTATAATCCTTAATCTCACATTACCCATTGGTGCAAATGGTAATGTAGAAAATCATAACACACATACTTGTGATTATATCAATACCTCTCCTATTAGTGATAAAGGTATCTTGGTGAAGGAAGTTACAAGCATTGAGGGTCTTGATTGTCCATTTCCTTATTCCCCTTTGGAAAATGTTAGACAACAAGAACATGAGATCATAGAAACATTCATACTAGTCACCTTACCTAGTCTCCATTATCATGCCAATCAATCTTGTCCATCTCCTAATATCTCTCCTCAATGTAAAGAGGATAGGGTGGTGTTCAAATACATACCTATTAAGAGTCATGAAATTATTGATCCTCCCTTCCCTAATGCTCCTACTATTTGGAATAATCTATTTGAACACCATCATGGTAATTCTCTTGGTACCTCCCACACTTGTGATGTGGCTACTTTACAAACCTTAACCTTGGATGAACATATTACAAGCTTTCCTAGTAGGATTGATAACATGAAACAAGATAATGAAAAATTAAAGAAAGTGGAACTTGAACTAATATCTTCTCCTAATCATCCCCTTCTTGACAATTCTCTCATTGATAATTCCTTTATTGGTGATGAAGTCATTTTCTAAGAACCAATTCTTACTTATCAAGAACATGTGGCTTGTTGTTGTCCTAAACACTTTCATTCTAAGGAGAATATCATGATGCTAGAATATGACAACTCTAATAATGGGTCTTCCTTCAATAAAAAGGTGATCCTAGTTTTACCTTTATTAGAGAAACATCAAACTAGCATTGTTGAGGTTATAAACACACAAGTGACCATTAGATATCCCTCGCTCAGTGGACCTCATAATAACCCTTTAATTATCTACCCACCTACACAAAACTGACACACTCCTAAATCACCCTTCACCATCATACATCCTGAATTTCTCAACACTACTGATCATGCACCTCATGCTTTAACAAATATAAAACAAAAAAATTCCAATGTCATCTCACAAAATGCTCATGATTTGAATTTGTTAGAATTTGTATCCTCCTCCAATGCAGAGAAAAATACCTCACTCTAAAGAGTCTTGCATATGTATGACATCTACTACTAAGTAGAATGTATCTTTGGTGTGTATCATAGCACCACCTTCTACTATTGATCAAGAGGATATCTTGTTGAGACTACTTCAAGATCACTTGATTATTATCCCTCACATAACTCATAAGAAATGTTATGATAAGCCCTCATTCTATTCCTATCATATATTTCATGGTCATTCTACTAATGAATGTAAAGCTTTGAGTCATGAAATCCAACATTTTCAGGAGTTTGGTATGCTTCCCTCTATGGGGGCACCTAATTTTCTCTAATTGATACCAATTTTCACTCTTTCTTACATTTCATCAATCATTTCCACTCACCCTTTATAGAAGTTGTCAAAACGAACTTTAGAGTCCAAGAACACTTGCATGCAAAGAGATACCTGTCATAGGGAAGAGAATGGAGAAAAAAGAAAGAGAGGATTTTTAAGCTTTGTAATATGAAAGATGTATTAGCATAACAATAGAATAGAATATTTACAAATATCAATCCTTAAAAGGAGATCATGAAAAGCCTAAAAGTAACCCTAATAGGTAGACATTTAATAATTAATATAATTATTAAATGTCACAATATATAAAATAAAATGGAATCTTAAGAGAGGAATAAAGGTAACTTAATTAACATAATTAAGTTAAAACCTTACTCTAACACCCCCCTTAAGATGAGAAAAAGTGCAGCTACAAATATGTGCAAGAAAGAAAAGGTAACTACAATGTAGAAAGAAAACAAGCGTCTTGACAACTAGGCCTGATCAGGTACTTGAATACAACTAAATCTCTGTAAAGTAGCGTAAAGGAGAAAACCTAGTGGGAAAAAACTCCTCTCCAAAAAGAGATAAAGAAACATGTTGAAAAAGAACATGAAGAAAGGCCTCACTAAGACCCCCCAAGTACAACTTCCTTCACCTCAAGCATGGAGCACAACTTAAGATAGCATGGTGATGCAAATGGTTTAGTGAAGATGTCTACAACCTACTCCTCGGTAGAAATGTACTCCAAGATGAGATAACCATCCTGAATCAATTACTTGATGAAGTGCATGTGGATTTCAATGTTCTTAGTTCATTGATACTCCATTGGGTTGTAGCAAATGTGAATTACACTCTGATTGTAACACCAAAGAATAGTGGGACTATCAGGAGGAAACCCAAACTTTGTCATCAACTGTTGAAGCCATTAAACCTCCTGACTAGCTAATACTACTTCTCAGTACTTAGCCTCTTTAGATGATAATGCAATAGAAAAATTCTTCTTGAAAGACCATGTGATAGGACAAGAACCAAGGAAAAAAACAAAGCCAAAAGTATACTTTCGATCATTGACATAACTATCCCAATCTGAGTCAGTGAAGCCAATAATATGAGGGGATCCTAAAGTGTAGTAATATCCATAATGAGTGGTGCCCCAAATGTACCTCAAAATATGTTTGGTTGCTTGCCAATGGATCTCATGAGGATCATGGGAGAATCAAGAAACAAGGCCAACCACAAAGGAAATATTAGGATGACAATGTGTCAGCTACAACAACCTGCCAATGAACTGCTTGTATAAAGTGGGATCCACTGAAGGAGAAGAACTAGTGGAAGAAAAAACAACACCTAACCGAAATGGAGTGGGGGAAGGCTTGCAATAAATCATGCCAAATATTTGAAGCATATCAAGATCATACTTGTACTGAATTATGGAAATCTCATCCGAAGACTGAATAACCTTTAGACCTAGAAAAAAGTGTAGAAGATCGAGATCTATCATCTCAAACTGCTCCATCAAAGCTCTTTGAACACTCTAAATCATGGAGGATGAGCTACCTATAAGAATGAGATCATCTGTATATAGCACAAGAATCAAAAGATCACCCTCCTGACACTAAATATACACTATGTGATCAGAATGACAACATTTGAAGTGAGAGGAAAGCAAGAAAGAGTCCATCTTCTCATACCAAGCCTGAGGGACTTGTTGAAGACCATATAATGAACATTGAAGTCTGCAAACCAAAGAAGTGTCTTGCACAAATCCCCGAGGCTGCTCCATATAGATCTCCTCATGTAGGTCTCCATTCAAGAAGGAACTCTTCAAATCAATCTGAAATAATGTCCATCCTTGTGAAGTTGCAAGTGAAAGTACAAGGCATATAGAGTTCATCTTGGAAATATGAGCAAAGGTCTTGAAGTATTCAATACCCTCTACCTAAGAAAACCCCTTCGCAACAAGATGTTCCTTATACTTATCAATCGAACCATCTACAACATACTTGGTATGGTACACCCACTCGCACCAAACCAAATTTCTTCCCTTAGGAAGATGACAAAGATCCCAAGTATGATTCTTCATCAAAGAAGAATACTCCTCATCCACGGCCCTATCCCACTCAAGGTGACCTATCACCTCTGACAACTTTTGAGGATCATCTAAAATGGTATGACTCAAAAGACTAGAACTAGATGTCTGAGCATGAGTATGATGAGTATTTGAAGGATCAACTACCAAAGAACCAGTTGCCTCAATAATAACACAGGCCCACCTAGGCAAATGTTGAGTGGCTGGTGGTGGTGGAGATGGTGGATCATCATCTACATCATCCTCAAGAGACAAGTAATCCTCAAGAGATGAAGAGGGAGGAGTAGGTATTGAGGGAGAAGCTAGTGATGGAGAATCCATCTAAGGATAGTGCTCATCAAACTAGACATCTCGCTGAAACAAGACCTCTCTGAAATTAGGATCAAACAACCTATATGCCTTAACATCCTCATAGTAGCCAAAAAATATGAGTGGTTGGATCTTCCTCTCCATGGCTTTCCACTGAGCATCAGGAATAAATGCCCAAGCCTCACTACCAAAAACTCAAAATTTAGAAACATTAGGCTTGACATGGGTCCAAGCCTCCTCAGGATTCATATGTTGTAATGCCTTATGAGGCATCTGATTTTGAATATAATTGACACAATTGACTGCCTCAGTCCAAAATGAAGAACTAATAGCTTGAGACTATATCATAAAATTTTCCATCTCCCATAAGGTTTTGTGCTTTCTCTCAGTGACATCATTCTATTGAGGGGTGTAAGGTACTATAAATTGATGTTGTAAACCATGCTCAGTGCAAAAATCTCTAAAAGCCTAATTATAATACTCCCCCCATTATCTATGTGTATCCTCCTGATAGAAAGTACAGATTGCTTCTGCACAAATGTCTTAAAGGTCCTAAATGAATCAAAGACATTAGACTTGTACTTAAGAAATTACACCCATATATGTCTAGAGAAATCTCAATAAAAGTAAGCACATATCAGGCCCTTAAAATGAAGTCAGAAAGGACATAAGATCATTGTGTATCAACTCGAGGGGTTCCTTAGCAGGTGTGGCTCACCCCTTAGGAAAAGGATCCCGATGACGTTTTCCAAGAGCACAACCTTGACATACACCATTAGTATAGGAAATATGAGGAAACCCAAACATAAGTGCCTAAGTACTCATCTATTGTAGATATCTATAATTGGCATGGTTAAAACGCTCATTCCAAAGCCTACTCATTGAGTCTACATGTGCTATAAGATAGGAACCTATAGTGTCTGAACTCTCAAAGCCATCAAATCTATATACGAAAGATGCAGAATCAACACTCCTAATAGCCACAACCAAGTCAAGATCATGAAGGTCTTGAATAACCACATCATGTGGTGAGAACTCAACTATCTTACCAGAGACAGAGTGGCAAATTTGATAAATAGAAAGAATGTTTATCGAAATGTCCTAAAGAAAACCACCATCTAATGAAACAATACCTAAACCCTAAACTGAAAGTTGTGTTGGGTCACCAACTACAATATGTGTAGTGCTAGTAGTGGAAAGTACGGTGACTAAATCCTATGTGTGTATCATATGGTGAGAAGCACTAGAATCTAGAATCCAAGTGGGTCCTGAGGACAATGCTTGTGTAGAATGAGCATGACCTTTCCTTGTGGGTTGGGAAGGAGGCTGAGGTGAGGTGATATTATGTTGTTGCATGGCTTCCTCTAAAGCCTCTAATAGTTTCCAACACCTAGAAACTAAATGTCCTTCCTTGCCATAGAAACTGCAAGGATCACCTGATTTCTTCTTAGTCTTGAGGGAGATTCACTAGACTTCGAATATTTTCCCTTTTTAGAATTGAACTGTGGTTTTGAATTAGTCTGAGAAGGTGGCTTGGAGGAACTCTCACTACTTTCTAAATCTATATTGGGCTTCATTTTCTACTTCTTTTTCCATTTAGATGACTGAGCTAGCAATGTTTGGTTCTTAGATCCTATGAGAGCATCCAATTGTGATATCTTGGCTTGCTCTCATGTCAATAAATCACATAACACCTCAAAAGTAGGCATGGTAAATTGATTTCCCAATGCATCCATAGTGGAATAAAATGTCGAAGATAATATTTGAAAAGAACCTCAAAGCTTAGAAAGAATCAGGTAAATACACTCCTCATCTTTTTTGTTCTTACCACAACCCTGTAGAAGAGATCGAGGTATTGTTTGAATTTAATCAAAAATTCCTCAATAGTGGGAAAAGAATTAGGTACAAGTATATTCAATTCTGCCTAAATCTATATAGCATGAAACTGATTGATGGTACCAAATAAATCATTGAACTTGGTCCATATTTCAAGAGGATTCTTACACCCATCAAGATGAAACAATGAGTTGTTTGAAACATGTAAGGAAATCAAACCCATAGCCTTGTCCATCTTATTCCTATGCTACATAACCTCAAATGACTATGTTAAAATTGGTTGAACCACATCTAAACAAGACCACAACCACTTTGATTTGAGAATACATGTCATGAATTCCTTCCAAGTATGATAGTTATGAGGTGTGAGAAGTTTAACAGAAGAAGGGTTTTCATTTATGTTTGGAGAGGTTTTCATTTATGTTTGGTTTTCTAAAGTAAATGATAGAAATAAAGGAAAAAGCTCCTCCCACAATGCAAGAAACCAAACCCCAATAGTGATTTTTTAGTGAAAAAGCAAGAAAAAAGAAAAAAAGGCTTTAGACTGAATCTTGTGTACATGGTAATTTTTCTAGAAGAAATAATAGAAGTTCTAAATAGAGTGCAATAAGAGCTTTCTGACGCTTGTTCTTTTTTGAAAAATGAAGCAAAAATGACCAATTTATGGCCATTGAAGTGCAAAAAACATCATCTGACTTTGATGGAAGAAAAAATCATCAAATCATACAAATGAATAAACCAAACCTACACCATCAAATTATCACTGAAATCAGCTTTCCAATGATATCTCTTTTTTTAAAAACAAAGACCGTATGCCCATTTTATGCTTGATTTAGTGAAAACACTTGAAAATCCTCAAATAGGCCTCCATCAACACTTGGGGCTTAGAAAAAAAGGCCCCTAGTCACCTGGGAGGACCAGGGGGCTAGGGATAGCAACTAAAACCCATGGTAACCCATGTGACCAGGGCAGATGCAGTGAAGGGGCTAGTGGTTGATCGTTCAACACCCGGTTCTTTATACAATCATGACCACCTGTGGTAAGCCCATGGGGGCTGGTGAGAGGTGGAGCGATGGTGTGAAGAGGGACCAGTGGCAGGAACAAGGTTTCCACTTCATGTGGTGAAAAGTGGTGGCTACTACCTATAGGGGTGGTGAAACCCTTATATACTAGCCATGTAGAAAATTTCTACAAAAAAATGATTTTTTCTCTTCAAAATTTTCATGCATGTTAAGCCTTGAAAAACATGCCTTGAGGTCGTATGGCCTTGGGGCCAAAAAAAATTTCCTCCCTGATCAATTGTTGCCAAATTGGACAAGCTTTATATGAAAATAAGGGTTTTTAGGCTCTTGGAATCCAACGGTGAGGTCTGTTTGGGCCCAAAATGAACCCAAAGAATGAAGTAGGCCAGATCCACAA
The DNA here is from genome assembly GCA_007258455.2 of Sequoia sempervirens. Classification (NCBI taxonomy): domain Eukaryota; kingdom Viridiplantae; phylum Streptophyta; class Pinopsida; order Cupressales; family Cupressaceae; genus Sequoia; species Sequoia sempervirens. Next base: position 738,960,434 of record VDFB02281492.1, on the reverse strand, counting down.
GAAAACAACCTAAAAAATTGTGAAAGCCTGATCAAACCCTCATAGCTCCAAATTCTTCAAAACAAGAATAGGTTGTAGTATGTCCATGCTTTGATACCATGTAGAAGTTGTTAAAACAAACTTTAGAGTCCAAGAACATCTACATGCAAAGAGATACCTGTCACAGGGAAGAGAATGGAGAAAAAAGAAAGAGAGGTTTTTTAAGCTCTGTAATATGAAATATGTATTAGTAGAACAATAGAATAGAATATTTACAAATATCAATCCTTAAAAGTAGATCATGCAAACCCTAAAATTAACCCTAATAGGTAGACATTTAATAATTAATATAATTATTAAATGTCACAATATGCAAACTAAAGTGAAATCTTAAGAGAGGAATAAAGGTAACTTAATTAACATAATTAAGTTAAAACCTTTACTCTAACAACCTTTTCTTGCACTAAGTGGGGGAAAGGGGTTGTGTTACCTTGTCCTTGTATGTCACATGTTGGTGCCTTCTTTTAGCTAGTTGTTAACATTGCATGAATACATAAAAGAAAGATTGAGATGTGGATGACATGCCTTAAGTTGGCTCGCATGTGAAATACTATCTTTTCCATGGCATACATTCTCAAAAACATATGACTTGGCATAGGTCTTTCCAAGTAAGCTCTCATGTCTTCTCCTTCTTCTACTTTAAAGAAATTATTAGAGTATTGGTGTTCACAATTGCTTTAAAGTGGGGGTATACGTCACCACTCACATTTCATTATGTGATTTTCTTTTTGTGATTCCCTCTCTTGAAAGCATCAGGTACAATGTTCCCCAGGATGAGACATTACTATTGTTCTCTCTTGGAAACAAGATGATACCTTGCATGAATTAAGAAAAATCCCTTTGAATATTCCTTGTACCATTTTGCATTAACAATTTCTATGACTTTCAAACATACAAAGTTTTTCTTACCTCATAGAGCATGAAAATCATTTTCCATTTGTGGCACCTTATTAAAGTTATCAGTAGGTATAACTTTGGTATGGTTGAGTGGGAAGCCCATTCTGAGGCACAAATTTCCCCATAGCCACCTATGTGTTTGTGAGTGCATACCAACTAGCATATGTTTCTCACTTTTCAATATTTCTCACCTGGTGGATAACCATGAGTTCCATTGCTCTAGAGTTAGCATGCATTTATTTATTTCCAAACAAATAGCCTAGATCTGATTTACAACTAGCTAGAGAAATGATCAAATCTTGATCCACCATTTTACTTTTCAAAATACTTATTTGGGACAACTCACCCCATAGATGACCTTATGTTTTGTGGCCCCAGAGTGAGCACATCTTTCCCACTCTGTTTTCCTTCTTGTCATTGTATGATTTGATCTTGGGGGCTTCACTTCCTTCTTGATCTCTCAATCTAAACATTTGGATCTCTCTTGAATGTCTACTTTAGTGTGAGTTTGAAGCAAGTTCTTCCTCTCACTAAAGTAGGGGCTAAATGCACCGTAGAAAAAATAACCCTTTGCCTAACATGGGAATAATTCATTATAAATTGGACTTAATGAGGCCTTGATTTAGGTGTTGTGAGGCATTTCATGCATCCACACTAGGTCTTGGACCCTTTCAAATTGAACAAAATGAATTTATTGATGTCTTATGATAGTATTGTGAAGTGTTGTAAATCATTTCTACACTTTTCTAGACTCTATTTAATATAATTCACCTAAAAATAATCTTTTTATTCATCATCAATTCCTATTTTGAAGTGTTGTAAAGTCTTGTAATAAATATTCACACTTTTCTAGGCACATTTCCCTTATTTACAGCTTTCTGATGTCTTTTATGACCCCTTTATACCCTTATAAGGCTTAATTAAGTGTGTTTTTTTATTGTAAACCCAACACATAACATGAAATAAAAATTAAATCCTAACACCCACCTTCAAGCCCAAGGTGGGACCCATTCACCATGGGTGGTGAATGAATGCCCCTTGGCTCCAAATTTAAAATAATTTAAATTTTCTTTTGGGTTTTTATTTAAAATAACCTTATGTCGTCATATGATGAGGTATCATTGAGTTACTAAGGAAAAAATGTGTATAAATAAGTATTTTTCTCCTCATTTTAGGGTTCTCTCTCTCTCCAATCATTCTACAACTCATTGATCATTTATCTTCTTAAGTAATCTAGGGTTTTAAATATTACAAGCTATTCAAGATCAATCTTCAGATATTCAAGGGTAGACTCTTCATGTTTTTCTATAGAATTTCAAGATCAAACATCATGGAAAGGTAATAAACTCCATTATTGCATGTTTCACTACATTCTTTCATCATTTTGGTTTAATTACCTAAAAGGGGTTTGACCAAGGAAAACCCCCATGCCCTAACATTCAACATTTCTTCTCGTATTCTAAAGTTTTTGTAGATTCAGACATCTTGGAAGGTTGGAAATCATTGAAGATTAAGTTACAAAGTCATTCAAGTCATCTCTTCATCATTCAAGTCAAAATATCAAGAAAAAATCAATTTCAGGTCTGAATCCAACAGTTTAAGAAGTGGACACCTATAGGAAGCAGAAATATAGATCTAGCTCTATAGAATCAACTCTTTAATTTGCTAATTCCTAAAGGTGGACTAATTCACCAACTATGGTGAATGAGTCCCACCTCTAGGCCTGAAAAGAGGTTTTGTTAGAATTCCATTACCAATAGCCAGAAACCTGTTTCTAAAACTTTTCATAAGAAGCAGGTTTGATTCACTAGGCATGGTGAATCAGTGCCAATAGTCTTTGAAAGTGTTTTATGGAACACTCTAGAACCCTTCAACAATATAAATATTCCTCCAAGTGCACTCTATTCAATCTCATCAATTTATGTTTTCATTTGTTTAGGTTTCTAGTTCGTATTTGCAATTCAACACTTTGTTTTCCAACATCTTGCATTATATTAATTCATATTCATTTATCTACATTTGTAAGCATTCAAACACATTTACACACATTTCACTTCCATTTCACATCCATTCTTACATTAATCTTGAGTGAAAAATTGTTCATTTTAGCCCACCTCTTTCATTTTAGGTGAAAAACCCTAGAAGAGCTAGACATGATTTGGGTGCCAAAATCCTTCATTTAAAAATGATTATGAAAATCACATTTTTTCCCCTCCTAGTATCTCTCCTAGTTGTGAAGAAGATACTTTGATCAATGAAAGTCATGAAAATATTAGGTGTCCCCCTTCACCTAGGGAAACCCTTATTGAGCAAGACAATTCAACCATTGATTGTTCTCCTACTTGCGATGAAGTCATTTTGGAAGAACCAATCCTTTAATTTCAAGAATATTTGGTTTTTAGTTCTCCTAACTCTCCTCTTAGGAAGGATATCATGGTGCAAGAAAATGACAACAATAATAGTGTGGCTTCCCTAGGTGATGGAAAAAATAGGACACTAGATTTCCTTTTATATCAAATACATCAAACCAAGACTGCTGAGGTTATGAATGTGAAAGCTTCCATTAGACCCCCCTCAATAAATGGACCTCCTACATACCTTATGGTACATCCTAAGAACCCTCTAATTCTTTTCCCACCTTCACATAAACTACAAAATCAAAAACAAACCCAAACTTATCCTTTATCCACCTAAGAATTATGTTTTGTAACAGTCAAGTTATAATACCATTACTCATACATATAACACTCAAAACAATCCACAACCAATAAAAACACCTTCAACATCCATCCCATTTCCTAATCTTATCTTACCATCTCCTCCTCATTTTCCTTCATAAAGTGGAAAGGAGTACAATCTTGGTGAACAACTAAAGAATACTCTTACTGAGATATCATTGTGGGACCTTATCCAAGTCTCCCCTCATTATCAAAACTTGTTTCAATGTGCTTTACAACAAGCTCCTATCCCTTCTAGTATGCAACCAAATGATATCTAGCGGCCCTAATTCAAGGAATAAATACTGACATTGTTTTCCCTTAAAGTGAGCTCCATCCTTTGGAAGTGCAAAAAAAAAAGAAGCTTCAATAATAATAGCTCAATATAAAATAATGAGGATAAAGTGAACCCTCGTTGACAATGGCTCAGTCCTTAATTTGTATAGTGCAACCCTTTTCGATAAGCTTGTTGTGGATAAATCAAAACGACAACCTAATTATTTATCTATTAAAGGATTTGACAATGTAGGAAAGCAACTACATGGTGTGATTACTTTTCCTATTACAGTTGGAAAGGCTACATTACAAAGCCCTATTCATGTCATCCTCAATAATCTTTCATAGAATCTTCTTTTATGAAGACCTTGGATTCATGAGATGCATGTGGTTCCTTCTACTCTTCATTGTAAAATGAAGTATGTCTACAACAACAAAGTGTACACACTTGATGTTGATCATGAGCCTTATACTATCTTACAAATTGAGAACAAAACAGATAATCCTTTAAAAATATTGACACCAACTACAAAAATGGAACTCAGGCAAGACAAAGAAAACCAAATTGAGTAAGTCACGAAGATATTAGAAGATGATTGGTTTTCCTTAAACTTCGAAACAACATTATGGGTAAATACAAGATCATAAACAAAGACTATGAAAAAGGAAAATAAAAAGTGGTAATTTCAGGACAAAATTTAGAAGGCCCTTTGAAAGAATCCACCTCAACCACTTTAGAACAAAAGGAAACAAATCACATAACAAAATTTTATGAAATTAATTATGAGCAACCACTAAATCCAAAATAGATGAATAATATTTATGGGAAAGGTTATGAAATGATAAAAAAAAATTGGTTTTAGTGGAAAACGATTTAGTGCTAGAGAACAAGGTATCAGTGTCCCTATAGAGCCTCAAATGCAAGAAAATACTAGTGGTCTTGGTTATTTTTCATTGAAATAAAGAAACAATCATTCACTTAATATCAACACTATTACAAAATATTCCTCAAAGATAACTTTAACATTAGTGCATCTTGAATTGATAGACACTAGTGGTCTTGATGGTTATCCTTTGAAGGAAATGAAACAAACAAAAAAATATTCGCTTAATATCAATGTCATCTCACAAAACACTAATGATTTGAATTCATTAGGTTTGACACCCTCCTATAAAGGAGAGAACAAAATCTCACAATCTAAAGAGTCTTGTTTAGGTATGATACCTTATACATCTAAGCAAAATATATCTTTGTCACAAAATAATGAAACATTCTCTACTTCTAATCAACAGAGTATCTTGTCGAGACTACTCCAAGATCCTCTAATATTTCTCCCTCTAAGAACACGAAATAAATTTTACCACAAGAACTCATTTTATGCATACCATAGAATTCATGCTCATTCTACTAATGAATGTAAGGCTTTAAGTGATACAATTCAACATCTTAAGGAGTGTGGTGCTCTTCCTTGTGTTGAATCACCTTGTTCCTCTAATTAATATGGATTTTCACTCTAGCATGTTCCTCACCCATCATCCTTGCTCATCCTTATCCCACACTAAGTGTGGGAAAGGGGTTAGATAGCCTTGTCATCATATGTCACCTTTCATTGTCTCTTTTGGCTAGTTGATCACCTTTCATGTACATATAAGAGCAAGCTTGGGATGTGGATGACATGCCTTAAGTAGGCTCACATGTGACATACTTATTCATGATTTAGTTTGATTCAAAAACATATGACTAGGCATAGGGATTTCTAAACGACATCTCATGTCTTCTTCTACTTTAAAGAAATTGCTCACAACAAGGGTATTAGCAACCACATTAAAGTGGGGGCATACATCGAAACTCATGTCTCAATGTGTGATTTTCTTTCTTCTTGTGATGTGCCCTTTTCTTTGTGGTATCATTGGGATTGATTTCCTCTGAGAGCGTGATATTTCTTTTACTTTTCCTCTCTTGGAGACATTAGGTACAATGATCCCTAAGAAGATCCATTGAAAAAACTAAGAAAAATCCCTTTGAACATACCTTACACTATTTTTCATTTACAACATCAGTTATATGACCACCTTGCATGACAAAACTTGCATGCATGTAGAGTGATATTGTTTGTTAATGAGCTCCAATAATATGAGGGTTTTATGATGAAGGCGCAAACCCAAGACACAGAAAATCACCCACAAAACAAGAGAATAATTTTATTATTCAGAAAATGGAACTTCTTACATGCAGAGGATCTCAAATCCCCAAGTTCTTCAACACATGCAAGCTACAGAAAGCTACAGAATAACCCTTTCGCAATATGCGAGCTTGTCCCCAAAAAGTTACCCAAAAATTAGAAAACACGCCCATAAATGGAGCTCCTCATTTGTTTGGAGCCAAAACAACATTCAATTTGAGTTTAGGCGGTTTGGTGCCAAAAATTTACAACATGAAGTTCAAATTTCAAAAGAGCATTTGCAATGCTATCTTCTAGAAAGTGCGCCAACTTCGCGGGGTTATAAATTTTGATCAAGGACTCTGATTCGCAAACCGTTCGAACCGTTGGAAAGGTCTCAAAGTCAAGAACGCGCTCAAAATATTCTATGCTGATTTTGGCAAGTTTCGGGGCTAATCCGGAAGCTCTAAGTGCCTCAAATCCCACTCGAAAGATTTTCAAGTGCAAATATGGGAAACTAAAACTGCAATATCTTTCAACCCAAGAACCAAAATGAAAAACCATAAATTGGGAATTTCATTATGACGAAAAGGGTATCCAAAAATATAAAAACATCTAAAAACTGAGAAACTTGAAATTTAACTATTTTTGGGTGATGCAAGATTGCCCTTACACCATTGGATGCTCTTGCATCATTTTATTATCTCATGAAGCTTGAAAATTAGTTTTTCATGGCACCTTATTAAATTTATCAGTAGGTATAACTTTGGTATGGTTTTTATGGGAAGCTAAATGAGGTCGTGAATTTCTCTTAGCCACTCATGTGTGTGTATGTGCATATCAGCCATGATTTTTTGTGTCTCATCTTCTTGGAGTTCTCACATAGTGGAAAACCTAAAGTGTTGGAGTATAATGCCACTGAGAAGGGGGTGAATCAATACCTACGATAAATTTGAACTGAATTGAAATTCTCTTTCAAATATTTTTAACATATGGAATGCAAATTTTGGATTTGATCATTCATAAAAAAAAAACAACATGCTTGTAAAGCTTTCAAAATTTGAATGAGCAAGACCATAATCAGATCACACAAACTCAGAACACCTTGACACAATTTTATGAGTGGAAACCCCTCAAGAAAAAATTCCTCACTTGCTTAATTAAATTTCACTGATCACAGAGCCTCACTAACTACCCTTTATGCCTCACTGGAAAAAGGTCAATCTTTGTCTCATTGACATGACCTTACAAAAATTTATAAATCTTGAAAGAATGAAAGACATAAGGTTTATTTTTTCTACTACAATTCAATACAACTTCCATAATTAATACATTTTATGTTCTATAGGTCTCATTGAGATGGAAACCTAGCAAACACAAAACATATCAACTTTCCTCTTCACTATTTTTTCTTAAAATCCTTGTAAAAAAAGATTTATGTATTATATTCTACAAAGATAGCACTTATTAGAGTATAATATCATAGTAAAAATGCATTGAACCAATGTCAAGTGACAATGTCACTTTTTATATAAAATTCAAATCACATTTATGTTCATTAAAAACCTTTTGAATGTAACTTCCTCCAAAAACTCCTTGTAGAATATTTCATAGCTACATAACAACACATGGATTGGCTAATTTATTGTTTTGAACCAAACTGCTAGAGGTAAACTGAATATGCAATAATACTCTTTGAAACCTTACAATGTTTTGCACAATGAAATACTTATGATAATTCGACATGCTGGAAAAACAAACCCTCTATACAAACTTAAACCTTAAAAAATAGTAATGTATTTGTGACAAGATCATGCCCTAGCTACCATCAAATACAACACATAGCCATTACAAAAAACTTTAGGAATAGTAGTATGTGTGCATACTAAAATCTGAAAATCCAATTGATTTAAACCATAAACCTCAAATCAAAATTACAGCATGACATCAATGTAGTCTTTCTTGATCAAAAACATATGCAAAAGCATAAAATTAAACTATGAAAAACCAAAGCAAATTCCTTCAAAATAAATCAAACTCCATTGGTATCCTTTTCGACAATATCTTTTCTTTGCTCTTAGATTTTTGTAGCAAAATCACAAGAGATGATGTAGAACTGAATTCAAGAATTATTTGTGAAATTGAAAAATGTGTCTCCGAAAAAAGAGAAGGAGGAGGTTTTTATAGATGAATTCCTAATATAAAAATGAGAAATGACAAATGAGTGGAGTGATTTATGCCATGATTCATGTTTGGAAGCTCAAAATGTGCAATTTTGAGCTAATTCCATGGAAGTGATTTGTGAGTTTAATGTGCAATTTTGAGCTAATTTCATGGAAGTTTCAATTTATGAATTTAAATTATTTAATGAAATATATGAATTCATTGTAATGATCAATGCAAATGGATAAGTTAAGGATTTATTCAAATGGATGAATTAATAGATTTATAAAATGGTTGAATTAATAGATTTATGAAATGGTTAAATGATTTATGAATATGCTGATGATTAGTGAAACAATAAATATTTATGAAATGGAATAATGAAATATGAAAATGGATAAATAATGGATAAGTAACTAAATGATTATGTAAATGGATTATGATTATGAATAAATGCTTATAATATTTTCATGGATAAATGATAAATGATTTAAATGATTTAAATGATTTTATGAATATGGAAAAATGAGTATGTGGATGATTAAATGAAATACACAATGGATAAAATGATTATGAGGATATTTTATGTGTCTTGATTTTGTCCCTCTTTGAGACAATGTATCATGTCGCATTGTTTCAAAGAAAAAGATATGCCCCAGTGTAAGGAAGAATGACAAGGATGATGAGGAGGTATTGGTATCCTCCCTCTAGAGGACATGTAGGTTCAAAGAACACGAGTGTGCTCTCAAAATGGATGAGAAGACTAGAAGATGAAAAGAAATGATAGAAGAGAATAGATAATGATGATGATGAAAAGATGCAATGATGAAGGGAATTAAAAAAGAGATAGATGAAGGTAATGAAGCTTCCTATGCTTTACAAAGTGCTTTATCATCATCAAGTGGTAAAATATGAAAAATGGAAAACAAAAACCATGGTATGACATAGACCAAATTGTGCAAGGTATCACAAACAAGGAATGTCCTAACTCATACTTAAGGAAAATTTTCCCTAGTCTTTTTTGTCAAGAAAAACTACAGACAATAATCAAAGAAAAGTAAAGTCATGAGACATCATCACTCCTCTAAATCCTTCATGGTAAATCCTTGAGGTGGCGATTAACATGACCAAGGTAAATCCAAAAGATAAGACACAATAAACCAATAGCCAATCAAATTATTTTCCAATAAGTATTTGCTAGTGCATTAAGGGACAAAGTGAGTGACAAATGGATCATTTTGACAAGGCCTAGTTTTAGGAGAAGAAACATGTCATATAAGATGTCAAGTTTGGTTTTCATCATGCAACTACTTGTATAAGGAAAATGACGAAGTTTGAAAGTGAAAAGGTCTAGTTTTAGGAAGGACACATCCTATATAAAAACCATTGGTTGTAATCAATTTGACTGGTTTGATTGATTTGACTTGGAGACTTGTTGGCTTGCTTTTCTTTTTAATAAGTATTTTTGTTTGAAATGTAGATGATTATGTCACATCTGATTTGACCATGTTTGATATATTTTGACTGGCCTGAAAAACCCTAAGAGACTGACCTAAGGGGCCTTGGGGGCTCATCGACATATGTCCTTTCCTACATAGCAATGCATAGAGACCTCATAGTTTGACATGACCCTTGACATTATTTCAATGACAAAGGACTAAATCATTATTTTATTGAAAAACACCTAAAGATTGAACTAATGCCCTAGGGGCACATCAATAGATGGCCTTGCCTATGTCCAGTCACAGAGGAAATGTAGTTCGATGATGACAAAGACTAACATGACTGAATTTGACTCTATTTTTAGGATTTTTGAAAGGTATCTAAATGTTTTTGGGTTTTGACATGTTTTATTTTTTGGAGTTTTTTCAAGACATTTTATGATTTTTTAGGGTTTTTTTTCAAGCCATTTTATGATTTTTATGGCTTTTTAAGGACATTTTATAATTTTATTGGCTTTTTCAAGACATTTTATGGACTTTTTTAGGATGTTTTATGATTTTTATGGATTTTTTCAAGGCATTTTATGATTTTTATGGCTCTTTTCAAGACATTTTATGATATTTTTGGATTTTTTCAGCATAGTGACTTCCAATGATGAGTGCAAAATCCAGTGCAGGTCAAGGATATTGCCCCAATTAGGTATAATACTAACCAATAGGGATGGGATGGAACATGTTTTATCATGAACAAGTGATGCAAGAGAAAGATGCAAGACATCAACCGTTTGGAAGTCATGATAAGGATGACAAGGTATAATAATGGATGTTAAATGGGAGATGATGGAAAGTAAAGGCCTTATTACAGATTAATGCAGAAGACTAGATAGAGTGATAGTAGATGATGAGGCAAAGACTGACTACTCATGACACCTATTTTCTAGGTTTTCACCATGGTATGTATCCAAGGTTCCTATTTACCAAGTTTTCATCATTGGATGAAATTTTTCTCTTTAGTTTTTTCTTTGCTTTTCTTTTTTACTATCACCAAGATACTTGTTTGTTAGGTTTTCATCAGGGTGACCATTTTTTTATGATTTTTTCTCTTCTTTTCCAAGACTTTTTCTCCAGCTTTCTAAAGCTAGACATAGAATTGATAAATGCTAGATCCATAGACTTCCTTGATGATGCCCCAATCCTATGTGGACAACCATGCTGGATGAAAGGACCCAATCAGGATGAGTAGTACGAGTGGAAAATATGAAGGATGCTAGATGTGGAAGATGAAAGAGGCTATGGTAAGATCCCTAATTTGCACACTACATTTCCCACCAGGCTTGAAGTGAAAACGAGCTTGGGAAACAAATGAGCTAGAGTACAAGAAGGGGTTTTCATCAAAGGTATAATGAATGACATTACTAATGGAGGGATATGATGGATATGTGAACATGGATGGGTGGAATGGAATATATGGTATGAGTGAGAGTGGTGTTGATGGAGACCTTGGATCAACAAGCTCTTTGTTTGAATTTTTTTCTTGATAGATGCCCCCAGTGATTTGTGATGGAGAGGCATACTTGGAGATTGAATTTTTCTCACTTTTACTTTCAATTTATTTATTTTTTTTATTTTTCCAATAGCTTTTTATTTTTGTTTAGGGGACTTATCTTGATCTTCTTTTGATTTTGGTTAAGGGACTTGTCTTGATTTTCTTTTCTTTTTGATTTTTCTAGTAGCTTTTTACTTTGGCTAAGGGACTTGTCTTGATCTTCTTTTGATTTTGATTTTTCCAATAGCTTTTTATTTTGGCTAAGGGACTTGTCTTGATCTTCTTTTCTTTTTAATTTGTCTAATAGCTTTTTTATTTTTGCTAAGGGACTTGTCTTGATCTTCTTTTCTTTGCATTATATCTTTTGACTTTTGATCTCCTTTTAAAGATAGCTCATCCATTGGAGCTTTTCCTTTATTATTTTCTTGAGCTATGACTTGTTGATCCACGTCTATAATGCAAGTTGATGTGAGTGAGATGGGGGAAGTAGAAAAAGTGATAGGAATTTTTAGTGGAAAAATAGAAGTAGCGATCCCATCAATGGAGTCTTTAGGGCTATCCTTTTCGGTACTACTAATATCAAAGGAAGCTTACACATCCTTAATGAATCGAAAAGGTGGGTTAGTAGAGGTTATAATAGGAGATTCATATCCCAGCTCAAGGTAGGTGGAATTGAAGGATAATGATTGGATATCATCAATGGGGTCATGATCAAAGAGTGGGTTATCGTAGATGTCCTTTTCAAACAAGTGTTTATCATAGATATGAAAAGCTTGAGGGGAAGCAAATATAGCAAAGGCCGATGTATCATTTGGGTACCAAAAGCTTTCAATCCAATCATGACCATATTTTTGTGTTCCTTTTGTAGTTATATTGACATCAACATTAGAATTTTGATCTTTTTTAATAGCATTAGCATTGCCATTCACTAGTAAATTATCCATACAATATTTTCTACATCCTAGATCATGAAATTTGACCTTGGGGTTTGATGGGGAATTAAATGGAGTGGATGACTTGGTCAATGAAGATGGATCGATGTAGTGAGATGATGAGGCCTCTTGGTTAATAGGAACATAGAATTGAGTAGTCCCTTTCAAATTGTTGCAATATTAAAAAGGGCTTGGATCACATATGACTGTAATTTCACTCCCTTTGTAAGGAAACTTCAAACATTGAAGATATGTGGTTGGAATGTATTTCATTGGATGGATCCATGGTTCGCCGAGGATTAGGTTGTATGGTAGTTAAATATCTAGGAATTAGAATGCGGTATCTATTATTGTAGGTCCAACCTTGATAGGTAGTGTAATAATTCCCTTGGAAGAATGTTCTTCATCATCATAGGCTTTCATGAAAATTCTCTTAATTCTATCCACACATGTTTCAAATAGGCCCAATGCCTTCACTAGTTTTAATGTGTAAATGTTCAATCCAACTCCGCCATTTACTAAGACTCATCTGACCTTGTTGTTGTTTATGAAGACCTCAAGGTGCAATGGGTCACTATGGTTTGAATTAGATGTAGAGTAATCTTTGTCAGAAAAGGAGACATGGTGAGATTTGGCCAAGTATTTGTTGGCATATGGATTGAGAATATTGTGTATGATTTCTAGTGTTGTCATTGATGGTAATCTAAGTCATCCATGAGGTTTGTAGTTTTGGATTTGTTCATTCCGATAAGAAAAATGGAGAAAAGTGCTTTACCCGAATAACAGTTATAGAATAGGGTATCTGGTCAGCTTATTGATCTATATGCTTCACTGGATAATCATTTTGCATTGTGGATCTTGGAGAAAGTGTTTTGGAATCCTTTTCATTATGTACAACAACCTTGGTGATGTTGCAATACTCTATGTTCAAGACTAAGAGATCCGACAAACTTATTTTTCTATTTATCTATTTTCTAAGGTCGACTTGTTATATGAATCATGTTACAAATATATGTGGAGGTATAAAATGTAATTATCTTGGTTTGAAGATCTTTTTTGGGTCCCAAATAAGTGTTAGCTAACTTTTGGGATGCGTGCATTGAATATTGTGTGTTTGAGCCGATTGTTGGCAAATATCTCTTTATTTGTTCAAACCGACATATGGATGAAATTTGTAAGTAGCGGTTATATACATGTATCATTTGAAGTGTGAATAGTGTGAGTGTGTGTGCATGTATGAGTAGAGAGCTATGTATGTAAGTTGTTTTGATGTAGAAAATATCATAAAGGTTTGTAATCCATTTGGCATAGTTGGTTAAAGATATTTTTGGAGGAAAAGTTGAGTAGTGTGGAAAAAAGTAGAGAAGAATAGAACAGAAGAAGAGAAAAGAGTGAGAATTTGATAGGAGGTCAGAATATGATCAATGAATTGTAATGGAATTGTAATCAAGCTTGGAGAAGTTATATTCTCAGTTCATCTTTTTTTTGTAATCAAAACATTTGGTAAGGTAGTGATCCTTCTTTTCTTTTGAGCAGTGAGCTCTAGGAAGTGAACCTGAATGCATTTTCATTCATTTTTATTTCTAATTATACTTTTAATAGGGTATAATTGTGGACTAACATCCACTATGGTTTTTCCCCTAACAGGTTTTCCACACAAAAATATTGGTGTTATGGTGTAATGTGTACTCTTCTTTACGGTTGCATGCTTATTTGTGCTTATATGATATGGATGGTTTTAGATCTGATTTGTAATTTATAGCTTATGGTGAACACTAATTCACCCCCTCCTCAGTGTTCCTTGAGTCCAACAATCTAACAATAGCTTCAAATCAGTTGACATCTAGGTCTATAGGGAAAAAGGTTTCTTTTAGGGATTTGTCAAGGATAGCTTTGTGTTCAAGTGATATACACAAAGCTCAAGGATAGAAATTTGTGTGGGAATCTTTCCCAATTGTTCAACAAGGTTACATTGGGCTTTGGATTGTGGCTGATTTGGAGGACCATATATAGTAATCTTAGCTCTGTGGGTGGTAACGACAATTTCAAGTTGCTTCTTAATGGTGATTGTATTAACATGATCATCAACAGCTCAAAGGTGGTTGATAATTTTATAGTAAAAAGAGGCATTGGTATAATTTACATGGTTGTCTATCTTTTGACCCAAACTAGAGGCTTTTCCATGCTCTTTCAATGGATTCTTGAAAATTGTATGGTATTTATTGGAGGTTTTTTATTGTCCCTCAACCTCTATGGTACCATTTTTTATTAGGTCTTGAATCATGTTTTTCAACTAATGGCATGATAAGATCTTATACCTTTTGATACAATGGTATTCATAGAAAGCATTGTCATCCCACCAAGAGGGTTTGAATTGTCTTGGATCATATGGTTTTGGATTTGGGAGTTGTATGACGTTTGATTGTACTAGTTTCTTTAGGACAAATTCAATTGGTTCAGGTAAAGGAGTGTATTGTCTCTATGGATATTACCTTGGGTCTTGGGGGTCCCCATCCTTGATTATTTTAGATTGTATTTTCCATTGGTGTGGGGATCTGTGATGCATTTTTTTTATCTGAAGTTCTTGGAGTGTCAGAGTGAGACCATTCTTGTTAACCACCTTAGCATCAACAACACCGTCATTGGTAATATGTTTGTTTCTTTCCCAATATTTACCTTTTTCATTGGAGGAAGTCTATTGTGTACTTTTACTGCCATATGAAAGTTCACCTTGGGAAATTAATACTTTTTTCTAATGTCATACCTTTTTCTACCAAGCCTAAAATTTTTGTACAACTATGTACTTGTAGTGGATGTATTAATTTGGATATGAGATTCTCAAAAAAAATGTCAACCTTTTCTTTTTTAGGAATTTCAACAGGGCATCGACTTTCCATGCTATGCCATATTTGGGAAAATTTAATGTAAGTCTCACCCTCATCTTGTGTCATGTGGTATAGGGTTGCTATTGTAATATTGTTATCAATGTTATAGTCATATTTTTCCATGAACTTGTTGGCTAAGTAATCCCATGTTTTTATAGATCGTTTAGGTTGTAATGAGAACCATTCAAGCGCAGGACTAACAAGACTTCTAGGAAACAGTCTCATCAAGTGTGTTCAAAGGCCACATCTACACATGTCATGGTGAATTCCCTTATTTGTTCAAGCGGATTTGTCTTTCCCTTATATTTAGTGAAGTTAGGTATGATGTACCCATGAGAGAAAGGTGGCATGTAAATTTTAGGATCGTATCGTTATGGATGTAAGTCATGTGTCATGTATGTTTTCTTGTTTGATAGTTGCATTCCTTCCACTGTTTTTTGTAAAGCGGCCACTTGAGAAGTCAAGGCATCTATTATGGGATTTTGGGTGACATTATGTTGAAGTTCCATGTTTGTATTATGATAAGATGACATGTGGCATATGTGGGGTGGATTTTGACTATGTTCATAGGTATAAACATGTGATGTATATGTTGGAATGTGTGAAGTGGCCATGTTTTATTGTATTTATCCATGTGGATTTTGATGTCCAAAAGAGGGTCCATATGATATGTTGAAATGGTTTGATTGTTTTGTGGTTTTTGATCCTTTTCCTTGTTGAGAAGAGTTATGGCCATGTGAAATTTGTATGTTTTGACTAGATGGAATGTTCATGTTTTCCCTTGCAAGGTGTTGGTATTGACAAGAGGACTTTGTGACACAAAATTTGTGTTCGATTGAGATTCTTGGATAAGAACCTTTCTTGACTTAAGTTTAACAAGGATCTTAGATGTGGATGCCCCTATGGCCTGAGATGATGACCCAAAGGAAGTAAATGTTGAACCCAAGGGTTGTGTCATGAATAATGGTTGTGATGTGGTTTTTATCATAGATTGTGTTGCTAGGATGGATGAGTTGTTGGTGGTTGTGGTATTTTGGCTTCTCACTTCAATAGGTATGGAAAATATAAGTTGTGGAGAATATTTTCCTTGGCTTGTTTGTGAGTTTTCTTTTAGTGGCATTGCAGTGCGTAAGGTATTTACATCAAATCCTTGGGGTAATTTTGACTCCTTCATGCAATAGCTTATCCAAGAACCTTTGAGGGTCTAGCCTGAAAATTTCATCCACTAGAGAGGTAGCTTTAGGATTTTGAGCAATAGCCTCTACCTCTTCTATATATACATTTCCATCTTTATCCCTAATAAGGAATTGTTCAAAAATGTTTTTTTATCTTTGGTTACTCATGAGATGAGGGTCCCAAATTTGTGTTGTCTTATGCTCCAAAGGTATTGTCATGAGGATCATTAGATTTTTTGTCAAGATTTAAATTGGTAGTGTAGTTGTAAATATCTTCATCATCATTAAAGAAATCCATGGCTCTACACTTCTTTTGTAATCTAGTTTCAACCATAAAAATATTTTCTCAAAATGGGGAATGCAAATGATATGAGATTAAGACTGTTTTTGTTATCTTTGGAATAAGATATGCCTAAATGTAATGCAACTATATATATATTTTTGGTATTTTTTGTATTTTGAGAATGTCTAAATGAGGTAATGAAAATTTCATTAGAATCTAAAATATGACCAAGTCTAAAAGGGGAAATATGATAAAGCGTTAATATGATATGTAGTTGAGATGACTATGGTATGAACTATGCACCTTTTTTGTGAAACTTAAGGAAGGAGTTACTAGCCAACCTAGGATAGTCCAATGTTTTAAAATGAAATTATCAATGACCTAAAGGAGAGTGAATGACAAGTGACAAGTTTGACAAGGTGAGCCTTAAACTAGACTGGTGAGTTTAAAGGTTCCACCAAAGTGACAAGAACTAAAGTGAAAAGTGATAAAGTCGATAATATTTTTCTTTGTAGTAATGGGCCTATGACAAGATATGGTAAGTTTCACTATTCCAAAGTTTTCAAAAAGGTGTATGCAACCTAAGATTTGTTTAAGTGATGCAACTAAGCTAAATGGATGTGATGGAATGATGGGAAATGAAGTGAGAAAATTCTTTGCAACACAAGGGAAGACAAAAAAGAGGGGGGTGAATTAGTTGTCATAGAAATTTAAACTTATTCAACTTTCTTCAACTTCTTCTTAGATCTAATGAATGAAAATTAAAGAATAAACAATCACCACATCAGAAACAAACATAACACCAAAATTTTTTGTGTGGAAAACCTGTTAGGGGAAAAACCTCAGTGGAGGTAAGTCCACAAGATTATAACCTATTAAAAGTATAAAGAAGAATAAATGGGAATGTGCATGCATTCAGGCACACTTCCTAGAGCTCATTTCCCAAATACAAGAGGGATCACTTCCCAAGGAAGAAACACTATCTTACAAAAATATTCGGATTAGATCTGTAGGGTATTGAACTAAGAAAATAATATCTGCTAATACTTTATTATAGTTTTGGTTAAGCATAGAAACTCTTCTACACATTTCACTCAAACTTCTTCACACTCTGCTATGCATTTGCATGATTAGAACATTATTTGCACATCTGCTTTTGGAACATACACTTGCACTAGCAGTTGTACTTTACATCATTCAAAAAATCACTCTTATATATTTGTAACATGAGATTACATCAACCACTTGTCAACCAAAATAAAATATGAAAATATGAAATGTGTACACATTGTCAGCCCAAATCAATAAATAAATTTTCAATGCAAACAAGGCATAGCTAGCCACAACACAATGAAGACCAAAAACAATATTCTCGAGCATGCAACTCCTCTAAAAATTATTCCTCAAAGTTCCACAACATGCTACAATCACCATGTCGGCCAAGAACATGAAAAACAAAAACACACAAAATAAAATCATCGATCGCGAGCACACCGGTCAATGTTGATGTGCAAAAAATATAGAGAATGATCTATAAACATCCAAAAGCATCATGAATTATTAGAAAAGTATCCACAACAACTAAACTTACTAGAATCACATCAACTCCAATTAGAAACACCAACTAAAGCCAAAAAAAGACTATCATAACACAACTATTCATATCATGATCAAATCTTCACATGGATCTCTAAAAATTCCAATGGATAAACTAGATATACTCAAAAATATACTCTTTATTCCACAATGTCTGATCATAGACATATTGATCTAGGCACCATCATGAACTTCACTACACCTCTGACAACCTACAACTTCTTCTATAACAATTTTCTCAATATCCTCAACATATATAGCCTTCAATACATTAATGCTAATATTGTTGACATCAATGAAAACCAAATATCAACAACATCCAACATTCTCCCCCTTTGGCATTGATGGAAACACATGATGTGAAAAACACCATCAACACAACTCTCACTTAGCACTAACTCCCCATTAGATTCTAACTCTTTTCTCTCCACAATTTTTCCAATGACTCTTCTCCGCATACTATTTTTCACATGGATCTTCTCCCCCTTTGAAATCAATGACAAAGATAAGCATTATCTTTCTCTATACAAGCTTTGAACCATATATTTTCACATCTAACTATTCCCCCTAAGTAGCAGCCACCAAAACATCAATCTAGAACAAGATATGACTATGAAGTACACATATTAGGAGGGGTAATCACCCCTAACATCCCTTTGAGATACTCAAAAGTATCCTTAGTAAATAACTTGATAAATATTTTTGCAATCTATTCCTTAGTAGGAACATACTCTAGTCGGATTTCTTTTTCACTCACCTTCTCTCTCAAAAAGTGAAATTTGATTGATATATGCTTGGCCTTTGAATGAAGTGCCAGATTCTTTGAAATTTTAATTACACTTGAATTGTCACAGTATATGGCAATAGGTTCATCATACACTACTTTGATATCCTACAACATCTGTTTCATCCACAAAACTTGAGTACAATTGTTGGAAGTAGCAATGTACTCTACCTCTGTAGTAGATAAGGAAATGGAATTTTTCTTTTTACTTAACCATGACACCGGCTTGTTTCCCAAGAAAAATGCACCACCAGTGGTACCTTTTTTGTCATCCTCATCTCCTGCCCAATCAACATTAGTAAAGGAACTCAAGGTAAGATCACCATATTTAGGGTACCAAAGGGCCAAAATCAACAGTTCCTTTTAAGTATCTAAAAATTCTCTTCACATCTATCACATGAGATTCCTTAGGATTAGCTTGAAATCTAGAAACCATGCATACAACAATCATGATCTTTGGTCTAGTTTGAGTCAAGTAGAGCAATCCACCAATCATTGACCTATATCTAGTCTAATTTTCCTTAGGATAATCATCATTCTATGTCAACTTGCATCAAGTCACCATGGGTGAACCAACACTTTGAATCTTCCATACTGAATTTCTTTAGTAATTCTTTCACATACTTGGATTGAGATATCAAAATCTCATTATCTATCTTAGTAATTTTCAATCCCAAAAATAATTTAATCTCTCCAATCATAGAAATTTCAAATTCACTCTTCATCTCATTAATAAAATTCATGCAAAAATCACCATCACCTCCAAAAATGATATCATCAACAAAGACTTCAATAATAAACTCTTTATCATGATCAATCTTGAAATACAAATTACTATCAGTAGTACGTTTAGTAAATCCAAGCTTCAACAAATACTTTTCCAGTCTAGAATACTAGGCTCTAGGGGCTTGCTTGAGTCCATACAACACTTTCTTCAATTGAAAAACCATATCTCCCTAATCAATCGCTTGAAATAAATCTGGTTTCTCAACATATACTTCTTCTAGCTCACCATTTAGAAATGTTGACTTCATATACATTTTATAAACCTTGTAGTTTTTGTAAGCATCATAAGCAAGAAATAATCTTATAGCTTCAATTCTAGCAATAGTAGGAAAGGTTCTTTCAAAATCAATACCTTCCATCTATGAATATCCCTTACATACTAGTCTTGCTTTGTTTCTAACCACTTCACCTTGCTCATTTAGATTATTATGAAAGACCCATTTAGTTCCAATCACATTTTTATCCTTAGGTCTTGGAGTAAGAATCCATGTATCATTCTTCTCAATTTTCATTAGTCCTCCCTTCATTTCTTCCATCCAATGTTCATCTTTGCATGCTTCATTGACATTGGTAGGCTTAGTCTTGGAAATCAAACAATACTCTTATGTAGTTCTTCTTCTAGTCTGCACACCTTTTTTCTTATCACCAATGACCTGATCATCTAAATGATTTAGCTTTACATACCTTGGAACATTAGGATTTTCTTGAACTTTATGTTCTTCTATTCTCTCTTTTTCTCTTCCACTAGCTTCTCCCTCTTGACTTTCTTGATGCACTAGAATAATTTGAACTTGATTTTTTGTCTAAAATTTCTTTCCTTTATCTGTACAATCATGCTAGTCATCTAAATCATATCCATAGGTTTTGGATGATCTAGCAATGTCCTCATCAACCCTGAAATTATCACTTTTAACCATTTTCCTCAATCTCCTATTGTAGCACTAGTAGGCTTTACTTTTAGTAGAGGAACCTATAAAGATTCCTTCATCACTCCTAGCATCAAACTTTCCTATATCTTCATCTCTTTTGATGTAACATTTACTTAAAAAGATCTTGAAATATCTAACTGTAGGCTTATGACCAAACCATAGCTCAAAATGAGTCTTAATAGTATCACCTTTGGCATTTACCCAGTTAAGAGTGTACACAATAGTACTCATAGCTTGTCTCCAATAGATATGAGGCACATTTCCTTCTAGCATCATAGTTCTAGCAACATCTAGAATTTTTTTGTTCTTTCTTTTCACAACTCCATTTTGTTGAGGGGTCTATGGGGCAAAGAACTGTCTCTTGATTACATGCTATTCATAGAAATAATTGAACTCTTAGGAAGTGAACTCACCACCACTATCTAATCTTAGGCATTTAATCTTTATAACTATCTCATTTTCAGCCATAGCCTTGAAATTTTTTAATTTCTCTAATCCTTCACATTTTTATCTTAAGAAAGCAACCCATATCATCCTAGATTAATCATCAATAAGTAACATAAAATACCTTTCTCCTTGTAGACTTCTAACTCTAGAGGGACCACACAAGTCAGTATGGACAAGCTCCAACACTCCATTTCAATGATGATGTTTTCTCTAAAAAGAAACTCTATTTTTATCCCCCATCTGACATTCCTTGCATATGATATTAGTAGGCTTCACTATCTTATGAACACCTCTCACTACCTGAGTAGAGGTTATCCTGGTAATATTGTCAAATTTTACATGAAACAATCTCCTATGCCATAACCAGCTTTCATCAACTTGAGCAATCAGAAAAATTTTAGTAGCAACACTTAGATGAAAGATATTACCTCTTTTTTTTGTACCTGAAGCAAGAATATTTCCAAAACTTCCCAGTATTATACTATTTCCATCTTTGAACTAAATACTATATCCTTTTTCAACCATCTGTCCAACACTTAATAGATTATGTTTCAAACCTTCCACCTAAAGGAAATCATTAGTATTATGCTTACCACCAAGAAAAATGGATCCTCTACCACGAATCACACCAACATTGTTATCTCCAAATCTTACAACACCACTGTCATAATTCTCCAAACTCACAAAATTTCCTTTTTCATAAGTCATATGATGAGAGCATCCACTATCAATCACCCACTCATCTTTTTCTTCAATTCCAATTGCAAGATATTTCTCTACATTCCTATCATTAGTAGCTTTAGTAGACATGGGATCATTTTTCTTAATAGCAATAAATACCCATTCATCCTCACTTGCATTCCATTTATCAAATTCTTCATCTGTCACACCTTCTTGAGCATAATAACATTTTTTTTGAAATCTAGGCTTGTTATCTTGGACCTAGTGTTGGCCTCCTACAATGATTCAATAACTAAGCCTTATAGCTATTATTCAGAGATTGGGCATCTAAACTGAACAACTATCTCAATCAAGATGAAGGCGCATTTAACATGTCAACCTAGGGATGCGAACTTGAAATAGGTCAACACTGTATGTGAAATAGGAACTTAAAGTTGTCATTCTACTCTATAGCTAAGAAAACCATAATACTAGAAAGTAAATTGCATGGAAAGGAAGGAAATAAGATTGTGCATAAATTAACAGCTCTACTAAGCCGAAATGCATAACAAGAGTAAAGATCTAGGAAAACTAACATATAACTATTATGTTTTCTTTGGCTATAGGAAGATTTCTAGTGGCTACAAGAATAGTCAGAGTTAGATTTCTAACCAAGTACAGAACATAAAATGATAACTAAACTAACTATTCTAAAAGGATGGATTACTCACCAAGTGGGCCCCCTTGGATGAGAATCCTCTAAGACTAATGGAAACTCAAATGCTCAACTCAGAATGACATTTTATTCATTAAGAAACATAGAAATAGAATATTATCATTGCTATATTGGAAAAATGAAGAATGCTCAATACATCATCGATATTGCCAACAACAATCAGGAACTATGCAAAACCTCCAAGAAGAAGATTCAAAGTCTTATTTATACTATCAACTAAACAGGGTAGTCAACTCCCACTAATTGAGAGGATGCCATTTAGGGAAAGCATGAAAAGAATGGAAAAGTTGTTACCTCTGTAGGGAATCCAGTTAGACATGCATGCCCAACATGGACTCGACGCTACAGTAATGCCCGTAAATGCTCAATGCCATTAATACAAGGTGGTTACAATAACTAGCATGGAGAATCTATTGCAGTCATCCTTAGTTGACTCCTTTGAATGATTCCCCTACATGATCTTCTAACAGTATTCCTTAACTTAGCATCTTCAAATTATGGTTTCATGGCACTATCAGTACACATAATTGCACATATATAATTACTTAAAAGAACATTCATCAATCATATGTAAAATAAATACAGATAATCCACATAGCATGCTAATGTCATTAAAGTTTGAAAAGGTGGAAATTAAACCCAATATTAAAGGTTCAAGGGAAAAATTATAAAGGTTAAACATTTAAACACTAAAGTCTATGAAACTACCAACAAATAAACTCATGAAATCTACCTAGAACTAGACCAAAACCTAAGCTCATCATTTCCCCCCAACCTAACGTCTTACTAGTCCTCCAACAAAAGTGGTGTTCTTTTTCTTTTTCAGGGCTCTAAAATTTGCAACTTCACACTGGCCAACATCTATTGTTGTTGATCTTGAGTCTAGATCTCAGCAGAATCCCCCCAACCTGTCAAACTTATTCCATCTTTTCCTCTCACCATCAATATCAAGTTGGAAGAATCTAAAATTTGGTATAGGCCATAAGAGAAGTGATTGTTGAAAGTTTAATGGAAGCCAAAATCTCCCTTGTGTTCTACCCCATTGAATGTACCTTTTAATGTGTTTCATTGTTGCACCATAATTGCGAATGGAGTGGGGCTCTGCTTTCTTTAGCTCATTTGATAAGTTATTCCAACACTGAGTCAGGTATCCCCTTACAAGTTCTTTTGCAGTTGTTTTGACCTCATATTCACCATACACAGCCTCTATCTAGGGCATAATTTTCTTTCCAAAAATTATCCTTAGAAGCATCCTAAGACATTCTCTATGGATGTCTCTAGGGTGGCTTGACTCAACCCTAATGGCTAGAGGAATTTTAGTCTCCATTTTCCTGTAGGCACTATTCTACTCTCCCTAGCTAATTTTATTTTGGAACTAGGATGTGAATGCTCTCAACTATATATCCCCAACATATAATAGTGGGTTCTAATCTTGATCTTGTGTAACAACATAATTATGCAGATGGAACTTACATAACAGATTTTTCATTTTAGAAGAAGCAATCTTGAAGGCATTAAAGAATTATGTAGGAGTTTCAATGGAGGGATTTAAATCTGAAATGATTCTTGATAGCTTGAAGGAGATATATTTCTCTCTCAAGTGGAGGGAATAAACTATCATAAGAGCTCTACATTCCATAAATTTATGGCACCATAGTCACAATATTGTCCACCTTCATTTTCAAGGTGGCAATCTCCTCATTTTCCTCAATAATCTCATCCCTCATCTGAATTTTTGTCTTAAGTCTCTTTCTCTCCTACATCCACTCTTATTCTCTCCTTTATATTTCTTTCCACAAATTTAAAATCACAACATGGACTGAAAAATTAGGAGGGTTATGGATTCCTACCAATTTTTTTGATGTTTTTTGCTCTCTATATGGTACTATCTACATCAATTTGGGCTATCCAATCAACGATGGGGGTACTACTTCTTCATCCACTTCTTGATGTAGGAATCCCTTTTCCCATTCTTTATTCTATTCTTTTTCTGGCTATGGCTATAAGATCTCCTGCTCCTATTCTCAGTTATGCTGCAAGAACCCTTGCTCATCCTCAAACTCTTCTACAATATTGGCAAGTTTTGCTAATGTTATTTTTTCTTCCCTCTTAAATACATCTTCCTCTTTTTCCTCAATGTTCTCCTACTCCATTGGAGCTTTAGTGTTCATGCCTAGGGCTTCCCTACAGAGGCATGCAAAAAGCTGGCCTAGTCGATTTTAACTTCCTAGGGGTGCTCTTAGATTTCCTTTTGGCTATAGGATGAATAGTTTTATCCTTCCTTTTTCTAACACTTGGCACCTCTTCCTCTATAGGCTAGGTTTGGGCTTGTTCTTTTTCCTTAATTTTTTCAACCTCCATCCTTTGTTCCCTGGTTCTTATTAGGGTTTCTAAGGGGACATTATCATCAAAATCAAATGAGGGGCTAGCTTCTTGTAAATTCTCTATTTCTAAGGAGCTAATGGTTATGGCCTCTTATGCTACTGTAGGAGGGTTTATGCTAGAGCTAGCACTAGAAGTTGAAGCACCAAGAGTTGCCCCGGCTAGACTTAATCTCCTGTTAACCCTATGGGGTTGGGGTAAAACCCTAGGTTGCACCTCCTCAGGTATAAATTGATCAATATTCATAAATTCTTCCCAAGGCATCTCAGATACATCATGTAAAGATTTCTTAGCTAACAATTTTATTAAACAATGATGTGAGATAGAGTTATCCCTACCTTTTTTCATTTTAGCTGCCATGATGGAGAGAAGATTTTAGAGGACATTGGGCACGTTTATCCTCCTTTCGTGCCTCATGTAGGTCAAAATATTGAAGTGGACTAAATGTAAGTTAGAAAAAATTCCCTCATAGGTAATGTACCTTATTATATAGATAGATTTTTTATTCCAAGGTTGAGGCAGAGATGTTCTCTTTGCACCCTATTTGTCAATGCTAATTGGTGGGTCACCATGGACTATGAATTCTACTCTAGATGACCTGAAATCCCTTGAGGTAGGGTAATTCTCACCATCAACTGGTAGCCTTGAGACCTCAAAAATTATTTCTTCTATTGCCACAATTTCCAAACCTTTCACCATGGATTTTCCTTCAAATAATGTTTGAGCAAACTCAAGAGAAATTCCTTCGTCAAAGCCCTATAACTTCATGAAATAATCAAACCAACCAAAGTGTTGGAATTCTGGTAGACATTGTACATCTTGTAGAAAAACGTCAATAAATAAGGGCTCATGCTAAATTAAATAGCTACCCATTATCTGGAATCATCATCACACTATAAAAATTCCCTTTTCTACAAATTCTATCCAAAAACCACCACTTTGCTGCAAAAATTTTACTACTACCATCAACTAAACTTTCCTTTTCTATCTTCATTTTTACAATAAATTGCTTATAATTCAAGGCTAGGATAGAGTAGTTAAGGTAAGGAAATGGAAAATCAATTTGGGTGATAATTTAAGGAGTTGGTGGTTCAACAACCATCACTTCACATATGTGAGCCAAATTTTCAAATTTGGAAAATTTAAATTTCTGATGTAACCAACTTATGACTTGACTCCTTTGCATTATATTAGAATTTTTTTATACCTCCCCAACCTAAATGTTGACATGAATTCGCACATGTGGGAAAGGAAGGATGAAATGACAGGTAGTAATTACATGTTATGCAAATTTCCATACAAATGTACAATGATTAATTGAATGAGCTTAAAAAGTAATTAAAGGATGGTAATTAAGATGCACATACCTGAACATGCGAAATATGTGTTACAATGATTGTGAAATAAATTAAAGCACCATTCACATTTTTGATGAATGATTGACCATTGAATAAATTTAAGTGGAGTGGAGTGAGGTGAATTGAAATGATGGAAGAGAGAGAAGGATGACACAGATGGAAAGATGGGAAGATGGGTGGAGAAATGGATTTCCACTGAAGTGGGAATCTTTATTATGGAGATTATGTACCTTAATTTATCCAAAAGGTGGGAGGCTAGGTCCATGGCTTTCAGCTGTAGGAAACTCACTTGCTAACCATTGGGAAAGCTATTACAAGAACTCCTCTTTAGAGGCTAGCTTATGATATAGCCTTAGGTGGTGACCATTGACAAGTAGCTTGAATCTGATAGAGTTAATGGTAGTTAATTGGATGGATCTATTAGGAAAGACCTCAACAAATTTTTATGGACCTAGCCATCTTGTCTATAACTTCCCTCCATTATCTTGATACTTGGAGTCATATAACAATGCCCAGTCATCTGGTTGAAATTTCTTCTCCTTGATAAATTTATCATTCCATCTCATCCTTTGATTCTACACAATCTCAATGTGGTGCAGGGCTATTCTTCTCATCTCATCCAAAGTATTTAGCTGCATGATTCTCTCTTTCTGTGCTATAGAGATATCCATCCCTAAGTCAATTGCAGTCCTAAGGGTCATGTATTTAAACTCAATAGGCATCATGGTTGTCTTCCCATATAGAAACTCAATTTGGTTGAAACCTATAGTGGGTTTCCAAGTAGTTCTATAGGCCCATACAACTTTTGGCAATGTACTTGCACAATCTCTTTTATGAATAGCCACTATCTTGGTTAGAATAGCTTTAATTTCTCTATTCGTGACCTCATCTTGTCCATTGGCTTGAGGGTGATAAGTGGTGGAATTTTTGTACCTAATGTTGTACTCATTAACCAAGGTTCTAACAAGAGTTGAGGTGAACTGAGCTCCTTGGTCGGTTACTATCTCTCTTGGAATCCCATATCAGGTGAAAATATCTTCATACATAAATTCTACAACTTTATTATCTCTTGCATGTTTCATGGCCTTTACCTCTACCCACTTAGTTACATAATTAGTGCATACTAAGATGTAAGACTTACCATGTGATGGTGGGTAAATGGGTCCCACAAAATCCAATCCCCACTTGTCAAAAGGAGTGATCACTTCTTGGGGATGAAGTGGCATTTCATCTAATTTGGTTGGTCAACCCATCCTTTGGTACCTATCACATTTCCTTGTGTATTTTTCTGCATCCTTGTGGAGTGTAGGCCAATAGTATCTCGTGTTCAAAATCTTCATGGGTATCCTTTTTGTTGCAAAATTTCCTCCATGGGGTTCATCATGACATGCATGTAGGATTTCATATGTCTCATCTTCTCTCACACATCTTCTCATAACATGATCTAGTCCAGTATAAAACAAGAATCCAACAATCGAGGAGAAAGGAAAAGACTTTTCAATAAGTACCCTTCTCTCCTTTGGTGAGAAATGAGGAGGTACTCTTCCTGTCATAAGGGAATTGGATATATTAGCATACCAAGGTTTTGAAAATTAATAGAAAATAGATTCTCATCAGGAAAGGAGTCATCTATAACTTTATTGTATTCTGATGTAATCAATCTTGAAAGAAAATTTTGAACAAAATTATCCTTTCTTGGTTTATCCACAATGCTTATGTTAAACTCTTGCATCAACAACAACCATCTTTCTAATCTTCCTAAGATTATAGGCTTCTTCATAAGGTATCTAATGGATGCATGATCAGTGTGCACACAAATATAATACCATGTAATATAGTGCCTAAATTATTCAAGGCATAGATTATTGCTAGCATCTCTTTTTTTGTGGCAGTGTAGTTGAGTTTAGGCCCCTGTAGATTTTTGTTGATGAAGTCAATGAAAGTTTCAATGGATCCTTATTTTTTGTCCTAACACTTCCCCTATGGTATAATCTAAAACATCTGTATGAATTTGGAATGGGATCTCCAAATTAGGTCCTTTGAAGACAGGAGGATGGGTCAAAGCTACCTTCAAATCAGAGAATTCTTTATCACAATCTTCTATCCATTGGAATTCAAAATATTTTGTCAAGAGATTGTACAATGATGCTGCCATTTTGCTAAATTCTTTGATAAACCTTCTATACGTAAGGAAAGTAAAGGTGTGGAAACAACTCTCCTAATGTTAAAACCTCAGGGAAGAATGCAGAGACACTTTTAAATTTTACAATTATAGTTCAATTAAGATGAACCTTAAAATAAATAGCAAAAATAGAGAATTAGAAAAAAACAGATTAACACCAAATTTACATGGGAAAACCCTTATGGGAGAAAAACCCACCAAACCAAGAGAAGTCACTTTGTATTACAGTAACAAATAATTACATACAGAGTTCTGACTTATCTTTCTGATGCTAGATTACAATAGCTTTCACAATGATCAATCTTGTATAGGAACCTTCAAGTTAAAATATTTACAAAATAGAAATCACTCTAATACGATTCGAACTGTTCACACAATTTCTCTTTGAACCCATCGAACCATCGAGCATCTACAACTCCAAACTATATTCATGTCGATCCATGTCTATCGAACTTCCTCTTAGTAATGGCCGCAACAGTCCAACTGCTAGTGGTTCCCATTTGGCTCCTCTGATTGGTTCACGAAACGCCACATAGGAAAGTATCATTGGGTCAAAAGGCTTCAAACTATGTTGGCATGTCGGTGAGACACTAACCGTGTCTCCCCAATGCCATACAACTTAACATTCGATATCACCAAGAGTTTACCTATCGGCAAGATGTTACATCGAGTGCAGAAGACTATTTCTAAGACTTCCTCATGTCGCTAGGACCTCATACCAATGTTCACCACATGTATCGCTATCACCAATACTCATCACTTTCAGTGAGATGTCATACCAAAGTTCCATATGTCACATAAACATTAGTGTTCTCATCGGCCAGACAATCATCTTTCGCTGAGACATCCTATCAAGTCTTCATGTTATTTCGAAGCAACCACCAATCGGTGACACTTATCGCTTTCACTGAGAGATCATACTGAGTCATCAAAGTTACTTTGAAGTGCTCATCTATCACCAAGACATATTGCTATCACTAAGACATTACTCAGAAGACTTAAGTCATACCGAGCACCAAACAATAGTCGAAAAGATTTGTGTCCATGGCTAAGAGTTCTTGGTGAACCCTTAGTGTCACCCTGATGCCTCCAAATGTATTTGCATCGGTGAGACCTTCATCATTCGCTGATACTTCTTCTCAAGACCTTTGGGTTACCCCAAGTGAATACTGTCACCAGGAGTCTTACCGAGAATAAACTACAACATCGGCGAGACATAAACACATTGCCTAGACTTCTTCCCAAGCCACCATATGTTACTCTGATGACTCTATGTGAACCAACCTATCAACGAGACTTTGGCTATCACTAGGACTTCACACAAAAGAAAAACCTTTCGGCCAAGGGTCTCCCTGATACACGATAGAATGACTTGTCAGCCAGAGATATCCATAGGTGGTAAGAGGTCACACCGAATGCTTCTTGTCACAATGATAGGCTCCTTCGGTGAGACTAAAGCAAGGTCACAGTGACCTATACAAAAAACAATGTTTCAAAGCTACTAGTTGGCCAAAAATTAAAAATGTCACACCAACTTGGCTCCAATAGAGGTTACAGTCTGTGATGATTTAGGCATATATTTTGAACAATCTCCCACTTGACGAAGATCACACAAGCACCTCTAGAGCACAACAAAACTTGCTAAAAATCATGCGCACTAAGGCCCATTGAACTGGCACACCAGTTGAACTCTTTTGTGCTCACTGGCTTCATCAATGCATCTGCTACATTCTCTAGAGTATCAAACTTTTTCAAACTAACTTTTCAATCCTCCACCATATCTCATAAAAAGTGGTACTAAACATCTATATGTTTCGGTCTAGCATGGAAAGTAGGATTCTTTGCCAAACAAATTGCACTCTGACTGTCACAGAAAATATTTATTTTCCTTGCATCAAAACAAATTTTAGAACACAAACATTTCAACCAAACTACTTCTTTACAAGCATGTGTAGCTGCCATGTATTCAGCCTCTGAAGTGGACAAACTGACTACAGCCTACTGCTTACTCATCCAACTCACTGCACCACCATTCAACATGAAAATGTATCCACTGGTGGACCTCCTGCTATCAATGTCCCTTGCCTAATCAGAATCCACATAGCCTCAAATACTAAGAGTCCTCTGTGATTCAACCAAGTTCCCATGCTAACACAAAGAAAAATATGAAGTGCCCTTCAAATATCTAAAAATTCTTTTCATAGCATCCCAATGTGTCCTTCCTAGATTATCCATAAACTGACTAAGAACTCCCACTACTTGGGCAATTTCTGGCCTAGTACAAACCATTGCATACATAAGTGATAGGGAGGTTGGGTGAAACTTTCATAGTTTCATGCTCTACGTCTTGTTAGAAAACTTTCAAGGTGTTTTGGTCCATCACCTTAACCTATAGGTCCCCTTCTCATGTTTAGGTACCCCCGGTTCTCCTGACCAACACCACTATCAACACTTATTCAACCAACCAAGTCAAACTTGGTGCCAAAGCTCTAACTCTTCCTTAGCCTTTAATCTACCCTAAAGACTAACAACACCTCAAATCTCTGTTAGACCTTACAGGGGTATAGAAATGACTTCAATAGTTTCCAACCATCCTCCTAGGGATCCTGAAGCTTCACAATACTTCACCTTTTCATCACTTTCACAAACCCTCATCTAGGGTTAGAAAGGCTACTAGCTAAGAGCCCCAATTAGGACTCCATCTCTGAATAAACTGGTCTTTGCTAAAAAATATTCCAAGAACACCCCATTCTTCCTCTGAGGTCCTTGGTTCAATTGCACAACTCTTAAATATTTTTGGGGTTTTGGGCCTTTATTAGTTGTACAAAGCCAAATCTTGAAAATGGGCATAAACTAGGGTTTTAACCCATTTTCTGGTTGCCTTCAATCTGTCAAGCCTTTTCACTCACCAAAAGAGTTAGTGGAACCTCCTCCTACTTACCAAACCTTGGTAAGACCTTTCCCTACCTTCTCAAAAAGGATATTCAGCAAGAACCAATCACCCTTGCAAGTTAAGTGCCTTGCACTCTTTGTCTTCCCTAGTCAGGCTCTTCCTAGCTCGCCTAGGGCAGGACTTTGCTGATAGCTCCCATGCTCACACCAACCCTATAACCTACCATATGTACACACATGTAGACTAGACACTATTCCCAAAAGGGCGTACAATTTGTATGGTGGGAAAGTGGCCTAGCACTCCATTCTTTCCTAACTGTCTGGTTCAGACCAGTAACAGGGTTAAAACAAGAATATTTACAAACAGTGATTAAAAATGAATAAAGGAACTAAATAATGACACATAAGCTTAGAAGACTAACAAAACTACATCCTCCATACAAAATAGTAATAAATTCAATCCATTAAAGCTTTTCCTTGAAGCAAAATCAAAAAATGACACAAAACACTGTTTTACTTCCAATTCACAAAGTTTTCTCTCAATGCTAAAGCTTCCAACCCTTCTCTTAGGTTGAGGCACACCTTAAATAGGGTTCCTCAATCAGATATCTTCTTTGGTTAGACTTATTCATGACCTAATGGACAAAGTTACAAAATCCACTATGTTTTTCAACTTTTGCCAAATGTTAGCAACCTAAGCAAGATGAGTTACTAAACTCATCCATCCTTTCACTTCTTATTCTACTGATCACAACAAATCAAGACTTATTCATAAACCTCAAATGCTAACTAAATGTTCAACGTGACCTCAAAATAATGCATCAAAACAAAATTCAACCTAGACTACTTAAGTGCCTAGTGTTTCCTAGGTGCTCCTACACCATTCTCCCCCTCCCTACACAAACTCCAAGGAATATGAGGAGAGATCAGTGATTCAACAATGCCCTACTTCTTGAACTCAGCTTCATCTACCCAAGTAGCCTCAAACTTATGTTTGTTCTTCCATTTGATAAGATGCTCCATATATACCTTATGCCTTGTAGACTTCTTCACCCTTGACTCCAAGATTCTTTCTGCCTGAACATTGGCTGGAGTGGGCAAGGCTATGTTTCCTACATCCTTGAAGATTTCCCTATATTCCTAATCTGAGTTACTAACTATTCCCTTATATCTGATCAGATCAGCTACATTAAATATTGGTGAAATTCCTAAATCTGCAGGTAACTCCACCTTGTATGCATTTTTTCCATACTTGGCTATCACCTTGCATGGTCCCACTCTTTTCATCTGCAATTTGGTTGATGTACCCTTCCACAACCTAGATTTTTTGAGGTGGACCATGACATAGTCTCCTACTATAAATTGCAAATCTTTTCTTGACAAATCTACCTTATCCTTCAACTTTTTTGTAGCTTCGGTGAGTATCTTCTTTACCTACTCCTGAATCTCCTTCATGGTCTAGGTGAAGTCCTTTGCATGTCCACTCCTATTCTCCATAGCTCCTAGATCTTTGAGCTCACACACACCTCTTGGGTGCATCCCATACACTATTTCAAAAGGGCTCTTCCCTGTAGTTTTGTTCACACTGTCATTGTATGCATACTCGGCCTGTGAGATAACCATGTCCCATGTCTATCCATACTCCTTAGTTAGGAATATTAGAAGGTTACCTAACACTCTATTAACCACCTCAGTTTGTCCATCAGTCTGAGGATGGTAAGAAGATCCAAAGGATAAATCAGTACCTAATCTGCTCCATAGAGTTTTCAAAAAGTGACTCATAAACTTCACATCCTTGTCTGATACAATGCTCACAGGAAATCCATGGATCCTTACAATTTCCTTAAATAAAAGGTGAGCAATGTAGCTAGCATCATGTGTGGTCTTGTAAGGAATAAAGTGACTCATTTTGCTAAACCTATCTACTACCACATAGACAATGTCAAACCCTATCTTAGTCTTGGGGAGTCCTACCACAAAATCCATGCTAACACACTCCCATGGTCTATTGGGAATAGGTAGAGGTTGATACAAACCTGCATTGCTAGCTCCCCCTTTGGCTTTCATACAAACTACACACTACTCTACATACCTCCCGACATCCCTTGGCAACTTGGGCCAATAATAGAACCTTTGCACTAGTTCCATTGTCTTGTTGATACCAAAATGACCACTAAGACTGCCATTGTGTTTTTCTTGGATAAGATTCTCCCTCATAGAACCTTTTGGAACACACAACTGATTTCCATTGAATAACAACCCATTTTGTAATGTATACTCTGAGTATTGGCTATGAAAATGATTCTAAAAGTCAGAACATACCTTGTAAGCCTCTGAGAAGTCTTCATCTTCTCCATAGAGATCCTTGAAACTCTTTATCCCAATGCTCTTGATCTGTATCTCTTGCACTGTCAGCAACCTTCTACTTAGTGCATCTACCACCTTGTTCATTTTTCCCTTCTTGTGCTTAATGGTAAATATGAAGGCTTGAAGATACTCCATCCACTTCAAATGTCTATTGCTCAATTTCTCTTGATTGTTGATGTAGCTGAGTGCTTGATTGTCAGTAAACACCACAAACTCTTTGGGTAGGAGATAATTCCTCCACTTCCTAAGTGACTGCACTAAAGCATACAGTTCTAGATCATAGGTAGAGTACTTAGTCTTAGCTTCATTGAGCTTTTCACTAAATAAAGCCACAGGCCTTCCTTCTTGGCTGAGTACTCCTACTGCAACTCCACTAGCATCACATTCCATAGTAAACAACTTGTCAAAACTAGGAAATAAGAGAATAGGTTGAGTTTCTACTTCTTGTTTCAGTTTCTCAAAACCTTTCTTAGCTTCTTGAGTCCACTTAAACTTAGTCTTTAAGCAACTCTTGATTGTATCTAGGACTAGTGCACATATGCCACTAAAGTTTCTTATAAACTTCCTATAAAATTGAGCTAATCCATGAAAACTTCTTACCTCTGTCCCTGTGGTTGGTGTAGGCCAGTTTAGTATAGCTTCCACCTTGCTTGGGTCCATTTTAAATGCTCCTTGGGATACTACAAACCCCAAATACACAAGCTCTTATTTGAAGAACTCACATTTCTCTAGGTTGATGGCTAATTTATCTTCTTGAAATCTTCTAAGAACCAACTCCACACGTTTTAGGTGTTCTTATGTTATCTTACTAAAAATGAGTATATCATCAAGATATATCACCACAAATATCCCTATAAATTCCCTAAGCACTTCATTCATGAGTCTCATGAATGTGCTAGGGGAATTAGAGAGGCCAAATGGCATCACTCTCCACTCATACAACCCATCATTTGTCTTAAAGGTTGTTTTCCACTCATCTCCATCCTTGATTCTGATCTAATGGTATCCACTCTTGAGATCCAACTTGGTAAAGTACTGAGCGCCTCCAAGAAAATCCATCAAGTCCTCAATTCTAGGAATAGGGAACCTATACCTAATTGTAATTCTATTTATTGCCCTAGAATCAGTGCAAAGTATCCACTTACCACCTTTCTTGGTTGCTAAGACCACTGGTACTGCACATGGGTTGATGCTCTTCCTAATCAATCCTTGATCTTACAACTCCTGCACTTGCCTAGCTACTTCTAGGTTTTGATTGGGTGTAATCTTATAAGCTACTTTGTTTGGTATTGAAGCCCCTGGTATGAAGTCAATTTGATGACTAATGGCTCTCTTTGGAGGTAAAGTTGCTGGTGTCCCATCACTAACTATGTTCTTGTACCTCTCAATTAACTTTTTGACTGCTTCTAGTATGACTATTTTCCCAGTCTTATTCTCCTTTTTGGATTGCATCATGACCACATACCCTTCACTTCCTTGATGTAGGTTGTTAATGAACTCTTTTCCACTGTTCAATAAGACACTAGGGGTCTTTGACTATCCCTCTTCCTCATATGTCAGTGACTACAACTTAAATTCCTTCCCATCCTTCTTGAAGGAAATGGTGTTCTCTTTTCCATCATACATGACACTTCTGTCATACTTCCATGGTCTACCCAATAGAAGATGGCATGCATCCATGGGTAATACATCACAAATCAATTTGTCTTTATACCCTCCAATGGAGAACTCCACCGTTGTCTGCTCATTGACAAGAACACTCTATCCTTTGTTCAACCATGTCACCTTGTAGGGATTAGTATGGGGTATTTTCCCAAATTTCAACTTCTTTACTACCTCCTTAGAGATGATGTTATTAGTTGAACCTAAATCCATAATAACCTTGCATACTTTCCCAAGTATTTTTCACCTCACTCTAAATAAGGCTCTTCTCTGTTTTGGCTCTTCCTTGACTAGTTGTCTAATTAAAACTCTACTAAACATCAAATTCTCCCCCACTTCTGATTAAATGTGACTAACCTCTGGTGTTTTAGCACTCATGGTGTCCTCTTGAGCATATGCCACTTTCTTCTTAGTTCTTGAAGAAGATGCTTTCTCGGGGAACCTATAAGCTGGATGACCTACTTGCCCACAATTGTAACACTTCATACTAGCAAAGTATGAGTTACTTTTTCCTGCTCCTCTTCCTCTAATTGAACCTCCTTGAGGTCCTCTACCTCTGTTATATCCTCCTCTAGAAGGTGTCTCACTTCCCTGCTTTGTGAGTTTAGATTCTCCCTGATTTCTTTGTTCAGTCCCTCTACCTTAGTATCCACCTCTATGTCCTCTTTGATCTCTGACCTTGCCTCTACTCTTAGAAGCCTGTTCTTGTTTCCTCTTGCTCCTTTCCTCAATATTTATAGCCAATTTATAGCATTGGTGTACTGTCTTGGGACTTAGAAGAGTCATCTCCTCTTGAATGTTCCACTTCAAACCATTAAGGTATCTAGCCACCTTGAGACTCTCATCCTTTGTCACATTAGACCTCATAAAAAGTTTTTGAAACTCCTCAGTATAAGTGTTCACATCTTGGTCTCTTTGCCTCAAACTCTGTCTTTTCTTGTGTAACTGAATCTCATAATCATCTGGCATGTATGCTTCCCTCACTTTGGTAACCATTCCTTTCCAAGTTGAAATAGGCTGCTTTCCTTCATTTTCCCTCTCTGTCTGAATGAATTTCCACCATGTCAAGGCAAAAAATCTTAGTATTGATTTTTCCACCTTTACCTTTTATGCCTTAGTGACCCCATCACATTCAAAATGGTTTAACATACCCTCTATCCAATCCATGACTAGTCCAGCTTCCATTTTACCAATAAATAGTGGTATGCCTTCAAGTGCCTTTCCACTCAAAGCCTTCAATGCCTTCAAGAAGGGTTCTTCTTTCAAAATAGGGTTAGGTTTAGGGACCTTATCTTCCTCTGCAACCTCTTCTTTCTTTGGTATCCTTCCTTCAAACTGTACATCATTCAATGCTTGTTCAAGTTGGTCTATCCTCTCCTTCAATAGCCTATTTTCTTCCTCCTGCCCTTCAACCATCTTGGCCAACTCTGAATTTTTCACCATGATGGAAGAACCACTAGACTCAGTCTTAGACATACAATAGTCAATCCCAAATCTTTCACCTGCTCTGATACCAATCTGATAGGGAGGTTGGGTGAAACTTTCATAGTTTCATGCTCTACATCTTGTTAGAAGACTTTCAAGGTTTTTTTCTCCATCACCTTAACCTATAGGTCCCCTTCTCATGTTTAAGTACCCCTGGTTCTCCTGGCCAACCCCACTATCAACACTTATTCAACCAACCAAGTCAAACTTGGTGCCAAAGCTCTAACTCTTCCTTAGCCTTTAATCTTCCCTAAAGACTAACAACACCTCAACTCTCCATTAGACCTTGCAGGGGTATAGAGATTCCTTCAATAGTTTCCAACCATCCTCCTAGGTATCCTGAAGGTTCTCAATACTTCACCTTTTCATCATTTTCACAAACGCTCATCTAGGGTTAAAAAGGCTACTAGCCAAGAGCCCCAATTAGGCCTCCATCTCCAAATAAACTGGTCTTTACTCAAAAATATTCCAAGAACACCCCATTCTTCCTCTGAGGTCCTTGGTTCAATTGCATAACTCTCAAATATTTTTGGGGTTTTGGGCCTTTATCAGTCGTACAAAGCCAAATCTTGAAAATGGGCATAAACTAGGGTTTTAAGCCATTTTTTGGTTGCCTTCAATCTGTCAAGCCTTTTCACTCACCAAAAGAGTTAGTGGAACCTCCTCCTACTTACCAGACCTTGGTAAGACCTTTTCATGCCTTCTCAAAAAGGATATTCAGCAATAAACAATCATCCCTACAAGTTAAGTGCCTTGCACTCCTTGTCTTCCCTAGTTGGGCTCTTCCTGGCTCGCCTAGGGCAAGACTTTGCTGATAACTCTCATTCTCACACCAACCCTAGAACCTACCATATGTACACACATGGAGTCTAGACACTATTCCCAAAAGATCGTACAATTTGTACAGTGGAAAACTGGCCTAGCACTCCATTCTTTCCTAACTGTTTGGTTCAGACTAGCAACAGGGTTAAAACAAGAATATTTACAAACAATGATTAAAAATGAATAAAGGAACTAAATAATGACACACAAGCTTAGAAGACTAACAACACTACATCGTCCATACAAAATAGTAATAAATTCAATCCATTAAAGCTCTTCCTTGAAGCAAAATCAGAAAATGACTCACGAAACACTGTTTTACTTCCAATTCACAAAGTTTTCTCTCAATGCAAAAGCTTCCAACCCTTCTCTCAGGTTGAGGCACACCTTAAATAGGGTTCCTCAATTAGTTATCTTCTTTGGTCAGACTTATTCATGACCTAATGGCCAAAGTTACAAAATCCTCTATTTTTTTCAACTTTTGCCAAATGTTAGCAACGTAAGCAAGATGAGTTACTAAACTCATCCATCCTTTCACTTCTTATTCTACTGATCACAATAGATCAAGACTTATTCATAAACCTCAAATGCTAACTAAATGGTCAACATGACCTCAAAATAACACATCAAAACAAAATTCAACCTAGACTGCTTAAGTGCCTAGTGTTTCCTAGGTGCTCCTGCACCAATAAGACTACCAACTACACTAGCATAGGGTACACTAGTCATGTCCTCCATCTTAGTAGTAGATTTTGGACAGTCTTCAATAGATATCTTTGTTCCCTAGAAGACTGAAACAACTAAATGCTTGCAATCATTCATGCAAAATCTCTCTAGAACAGTCTTGATAAACTTACTCTGACTGAGCCAAAGTTTTCTACTATTCCTGTCCCTGGTTATCTCCATCCCCAGAATATACCTTGCTGCACCAAGATCTTTCATTTCAAACTTTGTAGACAACTGAGACTTAAGATCAGAAATCATTAGCTTACTATTGCCTATGAACAACATATCATCAACATAGAGAGCAATAATAAGAACTTGATCACTTTCAGCTTTATAATACACACAATGATCAGATTTTGATCTTACAAATCCCAAAGACAATACAAAAGTATCAAACTTCTAGTAAGACATTCTAGGTGACTGTTAGAACCCATACAAAGACTTTTTTAACTTGCAAACCAGTTTCTCTTTACCTTTCTCCTCAAAGTGCTCAGGCTGGGACATATAGATTTCTTCTTCAAGATCACCATGATGAAATGTTTTCTTCACATCCATCTATTTGACCTCTAAGTCATATGCTACTGCAAGTGACAAAAGAAATCTAATAGACATCAGCTTAGCTATAGGAGAAAAAATCTCCCCATAATCAATTCCCTCTACCTAGGAATAACCCTTCACAACCAACCTCACCTTATATTTTTCCAAACTGCCATCCAAACCAATCTTCTTTTTAAGTACCCATTTGTAGCCAACAACTTTTCTGCCTTTAGGCAAGGGCACCAAACTCCAAGTTTCATTATTTTCTAATGATGCCATTTCTTCATTCATGGCTTCCAACCAAGAGTTTGAATTAGACATTCTAAATTCCTCTTTCACAGTCCTAGGCTCATCAGTGCTAGAAATTAAAGCATAGGCACAAGTAGAATCTATCAAAGAAAACCCATACCTATCAGGTTGCTTTCTTTCACGAGTTGACCTTCTCACTTGCTAAGGCTGAGGTTCTTCTTCTTCTTCAAAACTTTTAGAACTACTTGAGCTCTCCTCAGTTTCAGGTACATTTTGAATTTTCAATTCCTCTTTCTCTAGTGTAGGAGGAATTACAACTACATCCTTATTGTTTTCTGACTTTGTCTTTGATTGCATATCCAAGGTAGAAGGTTTTAGCTCACAAAATATTACACTTCTGCTATATACAACCTTCTCTGTATCACGATTACAAAGCTTGTATCCTTTTATGCCAACATTATAGCCAATAAAAATACATTTGACAGCCTTGTTCTCCAATTTATATCTTTTCTCATACGTCACATGAGCATATGCCTCACAGCCAAAAACATGAATATGTCTTAAAGAGGGCTTCTTACCAGACCATGCTCCCAAAGGTGTTTTCTCAACAAGAGTAGAATTTGGAGAATGATTAATCAAATAACATGTAGTAGCAATAGCCTCAGTCCATAACTTCTCCTCCAAGCTAGCACTACTCAACATACTTCGTGCTCTCCCCATCACTTCCCTATTGAGCCTTTCTACAACTCCATTTTGTTGTGGAGTATAAGGTGTAGTCTTATGTCTTTTAATCCCATGGTCTTTACAATACCTCTCAAAATAATCATAACAAAATTCACTGCCATTATCAGTCCTTAAACATTTAATTTTTTTTCCATTCTAATTTTCTACAAGGTTCTTAAATTCCTTAAAACAACTGAACACTTCTCATTTACTTTTCAAAAAATAAACAAATGTTCTTCTCTAATAATCATCAATGAACGATACATAGTACCTTGACTTAGACAAAGAAGGAAAATTTACTGGACCAAATACATCAGAATCAATATAATCTAGCAAACTAGAAGATTTATGAGGACTGGAATAAAACGAAACATGGTGTTGTTTTCCATATATACAATGTTCATAGAATTCAAAATCAAGGTTACAATCTTCAAGACCCTCAACCAGGATTTTGTTCGTCAAGGTTTTTAAACCTTTCTCTCCAATGTGGCCTAGCCTATGATGCCAGAGCATAGTATTTTCTAATGGAAGTTTAACTTCCATAGAGTTTACACAATTAGGAACATTTCCCTCTTTTCCTCCATGAGTAGCTTTCTGTGACTTTATAGAGACACTATTACATTGAACAACATGTGCATCCAACTTGTACAAAGTACCATTATGAGCACCCCTTGCTAGCACCATTGAGCCTCTAGTCATCTTGCAGCCATTTCTAGAGAATGTGACTTGCACTCCATTATCATTTATCTTAGTAACATAAAGTAAGTTATGAGCTAGACCTAGTATATGCATTACATCATTAAGTCCCTTCACTCTTCCATCAGGGAATTGAATTCTAACTCTTCCACGACCAAAAATTTCCAAATTTGAATCACTCACCAAGTACACCTTTCCGCCATTGTATTCTTCATACTTTGTGAACTAGTCTCTATGAGATGTCATGTGGAAAGATGCTCCCGAATCAATCAGCTAGACATCATCTGATGCCTATGTAGCCAAGGCTACAATGAAGGTGTTTGCATCACTATGAGAAGAGTCATTGTCGAAAGAATACTTCTTCTTCTTCTCCTCTTTACAATCCTTTTGGACATGACCAGGTTGCCCACAGTTCTAGGACTTCACCTTGGACTTCTTGCCAAGAGACTTTGATCTCCCCTCTAATTTTGATTTGGACTTCTTGTCCTTCTTCTTTCCTTTCTCTTTCGATCTTCCTCTAACAACAAGGGCCTCCTTCGCCATCTTAGAAGATTTCTTCTCATTTCTTCTGACAAAAAAAAAGCAACATCTTCCATCTTGAAACTAGATGTTGTAATCCCAATAGCCATTACCAGGTGATCCCATGAATTTGGAAAAGAACACAATATCAGCATACAATGATCCTCTTCATCAGTCTTCACACCAACAGATGTTAACTGTGCAATCAACATATTGAATGCGTTCAAATGATCAGCAACAGACCCTCCTTGCATTCTCAAACTATAAAAATTATTCCTCAGGAATAGTTTATTCACCAAAGACTTCCCCTAATAAATAGATGCGAGTCTCTTCCACAAGGAAGATGCGATCTTCTCTTCATGCACATTTAGAAGCAAAAAATCTGCCAAACAGAGCCTTATCAGCCACTTAGACTTTCTATCTACAAGGTCCCAATCTTCTTGCTTCATGCCTGTAGGTTTAGTTCCGTACACAACAAGCCACAGATCATGATCCACTAAGAGATCCTCCATCTTAAGCTTCCACAACTCAAAATTGTTGCCATTGAATTTCTCTATTTCAATCTTTCTTGATGTGCGAGCCATCTCAATCTATAATTTAAAATTGGAAAACTTCTACAGGACTCCCATTGAACATAATTGACACAAAAAACCTAACGTACCCACAAGGATAACACAACTAGCCAGGCTCTAATACCACTTGTAAGGAAAGTAAAAGTGCGGAAAGAAATCTCCTAACATCAAAACCTCAGAGAAGAATGCAGAGACACTTTTAAATTTTATAATTACAGTTTAATTAAGATGCACTTTAAAATAAATAGAAAAAACAAAGAATTAGAAAAACACAGATGAACACCAGATTTACGTGGGAAAACCCTTATGGGAGAAAAACCCACCACACCAAGAGAAGTCACTTTGTATTATAGTAACAAATAATGACATGTAGAGTTCTGACTTATCTTTCTGATGCTAGATTACAACATCTTTCACAATGATCAATCTTGTATAGGAACCTTCAAGTTAAAATATTTACAGAATAGAAATCACTTTGATACAATTTGAACTGTTTACATAATTTTTCTTTGAACCAATTGAACCATCAAGCATATGCAACTCCAAACTATATTCATGTTGATCCCTATCTGTCAAACTTCCTCTCAGTAACGACCGCAACATTCCAACTGCTAGCGGTTCCCATTCGGTTGCTCTGATTGGTCCATGAGATGCCACATAGGAAAGTCTCACTCATTCAAAAGGCTTCAAAATATGTTGGCATGTCAGTGAGACACTAACCGTGTCTCCCCGATGCCATATAGCTTAACATTCATTATCACCAAGAGTTTACTATCAACAAGATGTTACATCGAGCATAGAAGACTATCACTAAGACTTCCTCATGTCTCCAGGACCTCATACCAACATTCACCACATGTATCGCTATCACCAAGACTCATC
Source organism: Sequoia sempervirens (assembly GCA_007258455.2). Taxonomy (NCBI): domain Eukaryota; kingdom Viridiplantae; phylum Streptophyta; class Pinopsida; order Cupressales; family Cupressaceae; genus Sequoia; species Sequoia sempervirens. The sequence continues at coordinate 738,917,925 of VDFB02281492.1, read as the reverse complement.
AGTTTCAATGAGACATCATACCAAAGTTCCATATGTCACATAGACATTAGTGTTCTCATCGGCCGAACAATCATCTTTTTCCGAGACATCATATCGAGTCTTCATGTTATTCTGAAGCAACCACCAGTCGGTGAGACTCATCACTTTCATTGAGAGATCATACCGAGTCATCAAAGTTACTCTGAAGTGCTCATCTATCACCAATACATATCATTATCACTGAGACGTTACTCCAAAGACTTAAGTCATACCAAGCACCAAACAATAGTTGGCAAGATTTATGTCCATCGCTAAGAGTTCTTGGCAAACCCTTAGTGTCACGACGATGCCTCCAAATGTATTTCCATCGATGAGACCTTCATCATTCACTGAGACTTCTTCCCGGGACCTTTGGGTTACCCAGAGTGAATACTATCACCAGGAGTCTTACTGAGTATAAACTACAACATCGATGAGACATAAAAACCTCACCCAGACTTCTTCCCGAGCCACCATATGTTACTCTGATGAATCTATGTGAACCAACTTGTTAGCGAGACTTTGGCTATCGCTTGGAATTCACACTGAAGAAAAACCTTTCAGCCAAGGGTCTCCCCAATACATGATAGAATGACCTGTCGTCTAGAGATCTCCACAGGCAGTAAGAGGTCACACTGAATGCTTCTTGTCATAGTGATAGGCTCCTTCGGTGAGACTAAAGCAAGGTCACAATGACCTGTACAAAACACAATGTTTCAAATTTTCTAGTCATCCATACATTAAAAATGTCACACCGACTTGGCTCCAGTAGAGGTTATAGCCTATGATGATTTAGGCATATATTTCCAACACTATAATATCTTGCATGTCCTAGGAAACTTCTAACTTCCTTTTGTTTTGCAGGTGTAGACATATTAGTAATTACCCCAATCTTCACTAGGTGAACTTGAATTCCTTTGTGGGAAATGTAGTGACCAAGAACTACACCTTCCTACATCATCATGAAGCACTTCTCACTATTTAGGGGCAAGTTCTAATATTCACATCTTTGTAGAAATTTTTCAAGATTCTCCAATGCCTCATTAAAATCAGCAGTATAGGTGGTAAAATCATCCATATAGATCTCCATGCAGTCAAGGGAGATGTCAAAAAATATGCTAATGACTTCCCTCTAGAAATTTATAAGTGCATTGCATTAGCCAAATGGAAGCATTGAATAGGAATATGTTCCCCATGGGTAGGTGAAGGTTGTGTTCTAATCCTTAGGTGCAATTTGAATCTAGTTGTAGCCACTGAATCCACTAGGAAAGAGAAATACTGCTTTCCTACAAGTGAGTCCAAGACTTGATCTAGAAAAGGAAAGGGAAAATGGTCTTTCTTGGTAGCAACATTAAGTTATCTATAGTCAACAAAAAATTGCCATTTCCCTCCCTTCTTTGGCACAATCACCAATGGAGACACCCACTGGCTATCTGAAATAAGGTAGATAAATCTAGTATCTAACAATTTTTCTAGTTCTATTTTAACTATTTCTCTTAATGTAGGGTTAATTTAGTGTTGAGGCTGCCTTATTGGTTGACAATCATCTTTGATGTAGATCCTATGAGTGTAAAGCTTAGGATCTAGTCCTTTCATACCATGATAATCCCATGCAAATGCATGTTGATGAGACCTTAGTAAGTTAGCCAATTTCAAATGCTACTCATTACTTAACTTATTATTAATATTCAAATATCTTCCTTCAAACACTTGTACTTGAGTAGTCAATTCTACCATAGCTGCATCATTGACACATGGTACAATGAGTTCATATGGTAGCATTTTGTGAAACATACCTATTGTTGTAGGAAGTTTTTCTACTAGCAAAGTTGCTGCAGGAAGCTCATTCGCAGATGTAGTGTCTATAGGAAGACTAGGTACAACAAGCAAAAGTGTTTTTATAGAACTAGAAGAACTAGAGGCATTAGAAGATGATGGTTCCTCAACTTCACAATTGTTTTGAATTATGTTGGACAACACCTCATCATCATGTTGAAGTTGGAAAAAGCAGCTTCTGCCTAACATCATGAGCTGCACCACTAAATTAACTTCCTCAGTCTCCTCACCAACATGTGGCCATATAGGATTCCCCTCATCATGGGTGGGCTGAGTAGGAGGATAAAGAATAAGATTTTTAGTGTTCTTGGCATCTGAAATGGTCATGTCACCTGAATGACACCTAATATAAGTGTCTGTTGTTGCTAACCATGGTCTTCCAAGGATGATAGGATATCCTCCTAGTGTAGCTTTAGGAGAGAGAATTATAAAGTCTACTCAGTACTCCCAAGAGTCTAGAATCACCACAAGATCTACTATACCTTCAGGTTTCATGGTAGATCTATCAACAAGCTGCAATTAAGGAGTATATCTCATGCTCACAATACTTAGTTGTTGCAGGATGTCCTTAGTCATCATATTTATTGTTTCTCCTAAATCAATTAAATCATTCTTTATTTGAATTTCATTGATGACGACTGCTACCACAGGACTACTTGGATCATTGTACTTTGGAATGGTAACTTTTTGAAGCATGATGTTAGCAAGCTATCCCACCACATGAACTATGGTCAGGTCTATCTTCTTCCTTTCTAGCTTCTTGAGACATGCCTCTTTCATTGCCTTGCCATATTTAGGAACATATTTATGGCCTGAAATAGAGGTATCTAGACACATATGTGTTTCAATTGCTGCAAGATGTCAAATTTTGTATCTTCTTTTTCTTCCTTTTGATTGGCAACATCCAATCTATGAGGGAATGGTGGCTCTTGTGCAATCTTCTTTTGTGGAGCTGGTTTAGGATTTTTAGATACAATAGGTTGAATGGGATCATTCAGGGGTTCCTCCTCCTCTTCCATAGGTAGCTCAGTGATGACAAGTGTTTGAGGAGATGGTAGAGTGATTCCTAAATGTAGAAGAATGTAACTCAAACTCACAACACATCTAGGAAATTGGTTTGGATCTGAAAAATACATTGGTTGCTGCTATGGTTTTTTATTTTGGTTAGGTGTGAACTAAGCTGGTAACTAATTATGTTTAGGAACATTTGAGCTTGGATTAGCAGGTGGAGGCATTATGGCAAGATGTTGGGATTGAGAAGGTGGCTACATGCAATTAGTAGTCTGGTTTGGCCATTGCTGACCTCTCCATTGAGGGGTTTGTTGTCAGTTTCTTAGAGGTGGCTGCCAATGTCCTTGGAACTTCTGCCAACTCCCTTGAGGTTTCTTCCATTGAGGTGAGGAATTTTGATAGTTGGGCCAAGCATTTGGAGGATTACCCTAAGAATTTGGTGGATATCCTCCATAGTTGGGTGGATATGTAGGCTACCATTGGTTTCAAGATGAATAGGAATTGAAATATGGTTGAAGAAAAGATAGTGGATCTGGTGGCATACCTTGTCTTGGAGCCCATGGCTTCCTGTGTGCAATACTCTATCAACATTGCCTTTGGCTCCTCATGTTTCTTCTTGTCCTGAACTATATCTATCTGAGTAGCTAGATTGTTTATAATATCCTACTTGAAATCTACCAACAAATTAGTAATCTCCATTCTTGAAACTCCACTAGTAGATGACTTACCTAAAAAAGATTGGTAAGAACTTTCCTTATTTGAAGTTGCTCTAGAATAATTATGACATATATTCTTGATGTCCTCCCAAGGGACTTGAGTGATGTCTCCTCTGGCCATCAGATCCAAAGCATCAGTGCAACTCTCATTGATTCCTCTTAAAAAAATATCTTTTTTGATTCCTCATTGAGTGTATGGTGTGGAGATTTCTACAAGAAAAATAGAAACCTTGAAATGTATTCTTCCAAGCTCTCATCTTCCTTCTGCTACATCCTAAAAATATCACCCCCTCTCATATCACTGCCCTTGCAATATTCCTTGTATTTTTCAAGGAATTTTGTCTTCATGTCATCCCAAGTCTCCATAGTATCACTACCTAGGCTCATAAAGCATCTTAGTGTGGCTTCTTTTAGAGAAGGTAGGAAATAGATTAAGCCTATGAGCATTGGTTGTGTAGTCATAAATTCTATAGAGGATGCCAAACTCAAGCAAGAAAGTATCCAAATCTTCTATAATAAGTCCATAGAACTTAGGGAGTGATGAAGCAAGGATATTCTTGATATTGTCAACTTCATTCTGATGAGCAATGGGAAAAGGAAAATCAAGTTGGTTAGGTTTGTTCCTATTTCCATCACTCATGTCTTCTTGGTGGTCTCCCAAGGCAAAGTGGTTATAAATTTGGTTTTGATCCTTAGTGGAAGCTTTAGAACTAGTCAAATTAGGATATGTGTCAACAAAGGGAAATGGTTCTTCTTCTTCTCTACTTTTGGGAAGACTTGGAAGCTCAACTAACTAAAATGGATCAGGATCTTTAGGTATAAATATCCCATAAGCATTTCTTCTTCTTCTATGCATGTGGTATTACTCAACATCAGCCAACTCACACAAAGAATGGGAAAAAGAATGGTGGATCATTACTTTCTAATGATGGGTAATCTAAGAACAACTCAAAAAATGCTGGAATGGAAAAGACTATCAATGAATTCCAAAAAATTCCTAGCTTGACACCATCCTTAGCAATGGTGCCAAAAATGTTGGCCTCTTATAATGATTCAATAACTAAGCCTTCATAGATATTATTCAGAGATTGGGAATCTAAACTGAACAAATATCTCAATCATCATGAAGATGCATTTAACTTGTCAACCTAGGGATGTGAACTTGAAATGGGTCAGCATTGTATGTGCACTAGGAACTCAAAGTAGTCATTCTAATCTATAGCTAAGAAAACTGTAATATTAGAAATTAAATTGCATGGAAAGAAAGGAAATAAGATTGAGCATCAATTAACAACTCTACTGAACTAAAATGCATAACAAGAGTAAAGATCTAGGAAAACTAAAAAAAAACTATTTTTTCAGCTTTGGTTGCAGGAAGAATTCCAGTGGCTACAAGAATAGTCATAGCCAAATTTATAACCAAGTATAGAACATAAAATGATAACTAAACTAACTATTCTAAAAGGATGGATTACTCACCAAGTGGCCTCCCTTGGATGAGAATTCTCTAAGACTAATGGAAACTCAAATTCTCAACTCAGAATGACATTTTATTCATTGAGAAACATAGAAATAGAATAGTATCATAGCTATATTGGAAAAATGAAGAATGCTCAATACATCATTGATATTTCCAACAATAATCAAGAACTATGCAGAACCTCCAAGAAGAAGATTCAAATTCTTATTTATACTATCAACTAAACAGGGCAGCCAACTCCCACTAATTAAGAGGATTCCATTTAGGGAAAGCATGAAAAGAATGGCAGAGCGGTTATGTATGGAAGAAATATAGTTAGGCATGCATGCCCAATGTGGACTCGACATTGTAGTAATGCTCATGAATGCTCAATGCCATTAATACAAGGAAGTTACAATCACTAGCACAGAGAATCTATTGTAGTCATCCTTAGTTGACTCCTTTGAATGATTCCCCTACATGATCTTCTAATAGTCTTCCTTCCTTAACTTAGCATCTTCTAATTATGGTTGCATGGCACTTTCAGTATGCATAATTGCACATCTATAATTACTTAAAAGAACATTCATCAACCATATGTAAAATCAATACAGATAATCCGCATAACATGCTAATGTCATTAAATTTTGCAAAGGTGGAAATTACACCCAATATTAAAGGTTTGAGGGAAACATTATAAAGGTTCAAAATTTAAACACTAAATTCTATGAAAATTCCAGCGAATAAACTCATGAAATCTACCCATAACCAGACCAAAAACTAAGTTTATCACCTAGGAACTCTTTTAGGACACCTTGAAGCAAAATGACCTATCTTACTACAAGAGAAAAAATTAATAGGAAAATTTCCTTTATACTTACCTTCTCCTCTAGCTTCTCTCTTGACAATAAGTGCTTCAAGCTACTCCAAATTTCTTTCTTCTTCTTCAATCTCTTTCATCTCCTACTCATATTTGAACACCTTTCTAGAAATTTCTCCCAGATCATATCTTTGCTTGTTTCTTCTAGATATAGTAGCTTTAAATGCAAATTCTATCTTAGGAATAGATTCACCAAACTCACTCAACTCAAAGGCAACAAGCTTACCAATCAACATATCTCTTCGTAAATTTGTTACTATTATGATCTCTTCAATAGTAGTAGCTTTGGATTTGTATGCAACAAGTAATGATCTAAGCACTTTAGCAATAATCTTTGATTCATGAAAAGTTCCACCAACACATCTAACACTCATCACAAGTTCATTTACTCTCTACAAAAAAGAAGAAATGTTCTTGTCTTCACCCATTTTCAAAGTTTCATACTTTCTTTTCAGACTTTGTATCTTCACAATCTTCATGTGTGTATCTACATCATACAAAGTTTCCAACTTCTGGAAGATCTCATAATTTACTTGAATCTCCATTACATTTTTCATCCTCGAATCATTCAAAGCACTCAACAATGCTTCCTTAGCTCTGATATTATATTCAACTTCTTTAATCTTATTAGGAGTAGACGGACCATTTTTTGGAATAACATACCTATTCTTTGTAATCTTCTAGAAGGGTTCACCAATGCATCTTAGATGAAACTCCATTTGAGCCTTCCATAGAGAATAGTTTGTTCCATTAAATATCAAACTATCCTTCTTGTATGATGCCATCTCAGATCACCTCAAGCTATTAAAATTATTTCAAGAAACCTGCTTTGATACCAATTTTTGACAACATAAGGGAAAATAACTGAGAGCAGGGGGAGAATCAATTGTCATAGAAATTTAAACTTATTCAACTTTATTCAACTTATTCTCAGATCTGATGAATGAACATTAAAGCATAAACAATCACCACATCAGAAACACACATAACACTAGGTTTTTTTACATGGAAACCTTGTTATGGGAGAAACCATGCTGGAGGATAGTTCACAATATTATACCCTATTAAAAGTATAAAGAAGAATAAATGGAAATGCACATGCATTTAGACACACATCCTAGAGCTCACTTCCCAAGGAAGACACTCTATCTTACATAAATATTTATATTAGATTTGTAGGGTATTGAACTGAGAAAATAGCACCTGCTAATGCTTGATTACAGTTCTAGTTAAGTACAAAAACTCTTCTACACACTTTGATCAAACTTCTTCACACTCTGCTTTGTATTTGAATGATTAGAACATTATTCGTACATTTTCCTTCAACACATACACTTGCATTGGAACTTGCACTTTACATCATTCAAACAATCGCTCTTATATATCCGCAACATGGGATTACATCAACCACTTGTCGGCCAAAATAAAATATGAAAATATGAAATTTGTACACACTGTTGACCCAAATGAATAAATAAATTTTCAATGTGAACAAGGCATAGTCAGCCACAACATAATGAAGACCCAAAAATTATTCCTCAAAGATCCACAACATGCTACGATCACCATGTCAACCAAGAACTTGAAGAACTTGAACACAAAAGAAAATCACTGATTGTGAGCACACTGATCAATGCAGATGTGCAACTAAGATAGAGCATCATCCAAAAACATCCACAAGAATCATGAATCATTAGAGAAGAATCCACAACAACTAAACTTACTAGAATCATATCAACTCCAATTAGGAACACCAACTTAAGCCATAAAAAGACTGTCATAACACAATTGTTCATATCGTGATCAAATCTTCACGCAAATCTCTGAAACTTCTAATGGATAGACTAGATATACTAAACAATAAACCCTTGATCATCGACATACTAATCTAGGCACCATCATGAACTTCACTGCACCTCTGACAACCTGCAACTTCTTTTGTAACAATTTTCTCAATATCCTCAACATATATAGTCTTAAATACATTAATGCTAATAGTGTTGAAATAAATGAAAACCACATATCAGCAACATCCAACATAAATTCTTGGTTTAAACAACCGTTTTGGAAAATGTTGGCTCAGTTTGTGTCAAATTTTGTTATTAGATTTTGGTGTGATGTTTGATTTCTTTTGACAATGTTTTGAATACACACACATAAGACACAATAGAAAAAATGTTTCTTTTTTGTATTTTTTATTGGTTGTGAATATTGTTTGATTGTTGTAATAAAAGCACAAATCCTAGGTTGGCAAGAACTATATTCACTAAATTCCACGTGGGTTTCCCCAACCACACTTATTCTTAGCAAGTGACTTAGAAGCTTGGCCACACTGGCTCCCTCCATGACACTCACTTCTTGGGTGGACCAAGGTTTGAGCCCTCACAAATATCCCATGACAGATTCTTCAACTCTACTAAGAACTACGAAAATGTGGATACCTTGGCAATGAATCTTGTTGCACCAACAAATATAAGGGATTTTTTCTTCTAAAACAAGAGGATTCTAGTGAATACTTAGGGACACGGCTCCCTGTAAGCATCCAAGAAGCCACTTAAGGCTTTACTCACTCTACTAAGGGATCTTACACCTATAAAAGAAAAGGTAGGTACCCGGTTTCAAGTGACATTGTACATAAAGGGAAAAGACAAGCACGAGGACTTGATAGTTTTGTCACATCCTTTTATGAGGAAATTCTCTCTAAGGTATAAACACAAAAATAGATGGGTCTAGTTTCTATGTTGGAAGATGAATTACTCTAAGATGGGGGTGAATCAAAGTAATGTACCAAATTTGACTGTTAAATCTTGAAATGCAAAATGAATGATGACTTTGAAAACATCTAAGTGAACCCTCTTAACTCAAAGAGAATTTTAACACAATAAAGAACCTTTATATAGAATGATTGTCTTGAATGACTTCACAATCCACTGTCAAAGCATAATATATATTGTTCATATAAGTGATTTAACAATTCTTTGTATAATGCTTTTGATTCACAACTTACGATAGACTAAACATTATTTTATAATAGATTTAACAACATACATTCATGACAGATTGATCTCTAAAATTTGAAAAAAAATAGAAAGAAACATAAACATGTATGAGAGCATTGCATGAAATTCTTCTGACATATGATAGAATGAAAAACATTAACACTTAAGCCCATGGGCTGAAACAAAAATGCACAAAATTCACCACATAACATAGAATTTTGTCCTGAGTGGAAAAACCCTCTTGGGGTATTAAAAACAACTCAAATAATTCCTTTTTATTATTTAGATCACTAGCTCAATTAGGAGCACCAACTCAATCAGGAGCACCCACTCAAAATTACAAGAGCACCAAATCTTTATAGTTTAAGAGAACCAACCCCTTTCATAAAATAGTATCAATGATTCATAGGGTTTCTCTGTTATAATTAAACCTACATATTTCATTCAAACCAATACATCAAATATCCTACAGATTCATTTCTTGAATCTCTAAAATACCTAACATATTAGTCAAGATTTCAGCATTATGTTTACAATAATTTGAATTTCAGAATGTGTGCACAACCTTCTCAATACTACCAACCTCACTTCCCAAGTAATGGATAAAACCATACATTTATACAATGAATAAACCCATATTCAAATGTTCATTACCCTTCAATTAACTAGGGTTTTTCTTAAACTAAAAGACACAATTCAAAACAAAAACTATATTTTGAAACCTTTATGATATCAACAAAAGTTGTGAAATTCTTGAGTGAAGAACTCCGGTTAAGAAAAACTAAAAGCATTTTACCACAAATCTTTAACCAAAGTTAGTTGTGTATAAAAAAAACACAAGATCTCTCCAGATTTGAAGACCAATACTTGTCATGGCAACCAAAAATATATTACCAACTGGCAAAGAGAAGATCATAACTACCTCAGTAAATCTTACTAACTTTTAGCTCCAATTCAGAAACCAGTAGCAACCAAAATCTATGGCGAAAACAATTAGGGTTTTAAACCCTATTAAAAGAAAACACTTATCTCTCTCACACTTCCTTTTTACCTTTTTCTTCCAAACTTCAAAGACTTTATTAGAATGTATATTCATTTGAAATCCACACCAAATAATGTTAAACATCATTTGGAATCTGGAAGAAACTGACAATATGATAATCAAATGATAAATACTATTATGTTGTTGATATTCCAAGTTGTTATGCCTTTACAAATGCCAAGTCACTATACACGTTATTCGTGGATTCTTTACAAACTTTTTTCAGTTTGACTATCTATGATAAGGGTGACCAATAACCTAAAGCTGACTATCGGGTCAAACTTAACAAAATTCTACTCATTGTGAAAAGAACCTGAACCTTATACAATTTTCTTTTGGAACCAAATCATATGGATGAAAAAGTGAAAACAATAAATCCCAATAACATTTGATTTATTTTTACGATAAACACCTGCCATTTGAAACAATAGAGGCCTAATAAATATCAAAGGAAAATAAAATATGTCCCCTTTTGTATAATTTAACACCAAAGTCAAAGCAAGGTAATTCCATGTAAACCAACAAAATGAAAGTGTCCACTTTTGAATGTATGTGAACAAATCATAAAGTATTACTTTGAAGAAGGACTGAAGCCATTAGACCAAAATTATATCACCTAAACCAACCTTCAAACATATCCATGATCGTTGCACATGAAACCACCATGATCAGTAGCACAAAGAAAAACTAAAAGTAAGTCAATAAATATGCCAAAAGTACTGAATATGTCAAATACATAATACAATGATAACTAAATGCACCAAGTATCAATCAATCAATTGTACCATAATTCCAATGCCAAACCAAGTGAACCATAAATGTGTCATGATCTCAATCATTATTTAATATGATCAAGACATGAATAATCACCAATGATGATGTATCATGTAATACCCAAGCCAATCAATATGTTCCAAAATCTGAAGTTTGAGGTCATGTACAACAATTATGTATGAAAAAATCACACCACCAAAGTCTGTTTTGGCATCAAGGAAAAACAATCACAATAAACAACTGAAAGAAAAAAAACCTCCCCCTTTGTCCTTGATGGAAAAAACCTAGCCATCTGAACCATTGTAAACTATCATATTCTCACCCTTTTTGTCACAAGGACAAAGGAATAATATCAAGAATATCAATGCAATGTGATCTAATATCAAATCCTACTCAAAACAAATCTCTTTACAAATTAATTGAATACAATAAAATAGTGTCACAACTTGTGTGATTTGAATAAACATAAGATGTGTCACTCAAATATCATCTTGTAGAATATACCTCAAATTGAAATGGATATACCTGAATAACCATGCCATATATCTAATATTAAATATATACCCAAAAGCAAATGCATGTCCTGGTATAATGAACATATGACAAACATTAGTACCAACATATAAAAACAACTGAAAGCAAGTATTTGACATGAATCATGTGAACCAACTATAAACATAATGTGCCACCCAGATCATATAAATGTGTCATCAAATCCAGTATTGTCATCAAAGACAAACAATCACAATGAACATCTAAAAGCCAAATAACAAATGAATCTTGTTGCAAACACAAATAGAGAAGCAAATAAAGTGAGCTAAAAGAGAGCAACCATAGAACCAAGCTCTCCCTACAAAGAAGCTTCACATAAACACTAATGCAAATATTCCTTTATGATCACCATATGTAGTAGTCCATAAGTCACCATTTCTTTTCTCAAGCTTATTGCAAGTGTGAAAATTCTTCAATCAGTAACTCTATATCTTTGAATAATTAATATACTACACATTTCTCCATGAACGAGATATCATAATAAAACACAATATGTTGATCAAATTTATTTTCAAATGAAACACTAAAGTATACTACTCCCAAACAAGATTTATATATATCAAGCAAATAAATATCATTGCATATTCAAAAATTATTCACTGAACCAGTAGTATGACTATTAGGCCAACATATTTTCATTACATAAAATTTTTCTCTTCCAACAATCACTAAAGCTCCTTTCATCCTGATCACTAAAAAATGACATAAAGTAGTCAAAATACAACTCAAAACAACCAATGTCCCATAATAATCAACTATCAAAAGTATTGATCACTAGAGTTATATTGAAATATTCATCATGTAAGAATGCACAAACTTCTATCAATGTTGTTTGACTGTTCTCAAGAGTATACATACTCTATATCAACATAATCAATGTCAAAACTGCTACACCTGCAACTATAACAAATGGTTAGTATGTTATTCATTTTTTTCAAGCACAACACTGAAAAACTCAGCATTTACCATTAATGTCACTGCCTCTATCATGATTTCAATAGCTTACTTCTTTATCATGCTCTGTTGCTAAGTGTCATCACTATCCACCCTAATAAGTATCACTTTGCACTATCAATAATCAAAAGAAATTTGACATTGTCAAACATAATTGCAAACTCCACACAATTGTCATGAATTTAATGATTAAATCATTGTCACAAGAATGCAGTGTTCTATCACCAATCATATTCTACAACCTCTTGTTACTTCTATAATGAATACATTATTCCAAGCATAGATACCCTGTATCACAGGCTTTTGAAAACAATACCATTATTATTAAGTAGAGATTCTGACAAGAAGAGTCGCTTTCATAAATGTATCATGATCTATCCAAAAAATGGTATAAAAAAATTAATTGAGTTTACCAATTCTCTCAAGAAAAAAATTCTATATCTCTATTGACATAATCACACAATCCTTCATGCAATGAAAATTGCAAACTATTCCAAAACACTAACTAAACTGCAAAGATTTGATTGCATTTCATACTTTTAGGGATATAAGAAAAAACTTTAAAGCATACCCTACAATCACAAGGATTGATTAGTGAAAATAAATAGGAGGAAGATCATAGAGATTCCTCCTCAACTGATCAAGAGCTTTTACACTAGTCACTTCATAGATATTTCCCTGTATCCGTGTACCAACTCTAATAATTTCTCCTGATTTCCTTTTAATTTGACACCCACAATCATAAAAAAGAATATAAAAGTCTTGATCACATATTTTTCACACTTAAAAGATTGTGTTTTAAACCTGTTGCATAACAAACATCTAGCAAGAAAATGTTATTACCAAAAACCACTGTGCCTTTTGCAATCAAATGTATGTAATCATCATTACCAAACCATACTAAACCAAAATCACTAAATTCAAGTTCAGTAAAAATACTTTTGTCCCCTGTCATATGATGAGAACAACCACTATCTAAAATCCATGTATTCTAAACTTTAACATGTAATTCAGTTTGATTGAAAATACCTTTCGGTTCTACATTGCTCCTTTTAAGCATCTAGACCATCTTAACTTTGTTTTGTATAGTTGTCTTAGGAATACTATTCTCTTTCTTCTTGTAGGAAGCATGTCTAGATCTATCATATTTAGCTTTTGCATTTACTAATAGTGTAATTAATTAATTTATTACACTAGCATAAGTTAACTTAGGTCATATATCATTTAGTCCTAGGTTGAATTTTTAATAAATAATTTAATAATGGGGTAATTCCCCCTTCCTTGTTTGTAGGGATAAGATTCCTTCTAGAAGATGAGTTGTCTTTCTAGAACCTATCTCAACATTTAATAATTTCCTAGATAGGGTTCACATGTTGTCACATGTTGTTAGATCATGACACATGGAAACATCTCATGCATCTTAGGTTCTCTCTCATGCCTATATATTTAGGGCATTTTGTACATTTGTAATCATTCAATCTCATAATGTAGATCAATATAGAATCTCCATTGTGCATGCCTAAGTTGCAACATTTTTTGTGTGATTGATTATCTTTCCTAACAAAGGTCCTCCATTGAAGACTACAACTTTAGGGACCCTATGCATCCATAATCTCAACATGGTATTATAGCTTTTCCAATGAAACATCAACCCTCGATCAAGAAAGTTGGTGTGTGATATTCTTGCAGGCTGAAGGTTTCCATTAAAGGCTACTTGACTCCACCTAGGGGCCAAACTGATTTCTAAAACAAATAGAGTCAAATCCAAGCTTTCCATTGTCTTTAGAAGGCCTCAAAACCCTAGGATTTCCTATCCAATCACCAAAATCAGATACATCAACCAAAAAGCCATTAGAGGTATTTGGGTTTGCAAAATCAACTGGTACAATCATACAAATTTGCAATAAAAACATCATCTTGATCAGTTGTCCTTTGAGGAAAAAAATTTAGTCACAGGAACTTTCTCATTTCAGAAAAATCGGGCATTTTATTTATATATTTTGACAAAAAAAAATATTTTTGGGCTATTGATATAGTTTGCAAAGAAATTTATCACATCGACTACAATTTTAATCAATTGTTGGCATAAATCATCGACATTTCATTAAAACTGTTGAGGTTTATTTTTTTCCCATTGGGCTTAATATTATCAAAATATTTTTTTTTTCGGCATTTAAATTATCACAAAATCTACTTTGGTTGGCATGTTTTTTGTTTTTTTAATTGCAATAGCTGCAATATTAAGAAAACATAAAATTATCATTGTCGGCCCCTTCAATATTTTTACATTAGTTTGTAAAAGTTTTTTTAATCAGTGGATTGTAGGGATATTACCTTGTGGATGGATTAGTCATCACATCTCCATGCACCACCCATACTCCTATCGACCGCTATGTTCAACCCTATTCACCATGCACCATTGGGCCCATCATCTATTCTCCCATCAACCGACAACCTTCCTTCTATGTTGTTCTCATCCCATCACCAGAGTCTTCCCCACTAGATTCTTTATGAATGGATCATTGTTGATAGTCCCATCATTGACCATAATTTCTCATGCCCACTAATGAAGATCTTTCCACCAAGGTCTTATCATCCACAGGTGTTGGGATTTGTTGTTAGTCATCAGGCATTTGCTACATCGGCGAAGCCCATCCACAAGCAGTGAATCCAATCACTTCATCCATATCTTTTCCTTGCCACTGTTAGTGGCAATGCCTTTTTTTTCCAACCTTATGCCTACAGTCATATTACAGACTAGGTGCTAGCACCTAGGGGGGCATATTTTTGACCCTTTTTATCCTGTAGAGTGAAAAATATAGGATTTTTTTTCATTTTATTACAACTTTCACCCATGGTGTCAAAAATTGACAAATGAGATACTATTGGAAAGGTAATTCAGTATAATTTCTAGAGGTGACATCTATTTTGTGAAAAAAAAATTGCAAAAATTTCTACAGCCAAATGAAGAAAAAACCCTAATCTAGACTCAAAGGCTTGTAACTTCACAACTGTTCATCAAATTTTGGTGATTCCAGTGGCATCAAGAAGTATTTTCAGAGATTTTTTCATTAGTCTAGACCTCTTGACCAATTTCAACTCTAGGTACTCTTACATTGATTTTTTTAGTTTGGTGCATTTGTTCAATAACTTGGATATCTTGAAGCTTGGGAAAATATTTCTTGATCTGGGTAGCATCACTTCAATTTCACATCATCCTTGGAAGCTTCTATTTTCTATTGAAGGTCATTTGTCTTTGTAATTTTGGAGAAAATCCATTATGGGGCTTGCATATTCTCCTTCTCTAGTCATGTTGCATAAGGGTAACTATAAACAATGGCAAGATGGGATCAACCACCATCTCCAATCACTTGATCTATTGCAGAATCTATATAGTATAGTTCCTCATCCAAGTGAAGGTATTCATGAACTTTCTTGGAGTTGTAGTAGATACACTATCTTGAAGATTATTGCTATGCAAGTTGATTCTTATGTTTTGAATGCTATTGATCATTGTGACTATCCTCATATCCTTTGGACTAAGCTTTGGGAGATCTATGGAGATTCAGACACTCCACCATTCCATGATGGTCATGATTAAAAATGTCATTCTTCATATCAAATACCCCATGCTGATATTGTTCTGTAGGAAGTTGATTATCTTGAATCTTCCGAAGAGGTTGATAGGGTTCCTTCAAGTGCTTCTTTTCCATATGAGACTATTGGTATCCCTTCACATTCAGTGATTCCTTGTCCAGATTCATTGATTGAGGCTTCCATACTTGACAACAGAGGATGGCTTTGTATCAAGTATCACTGACTTGTCTACTTCTATAGGTTTGGACATTCTTGAGGGGACATCACTCCTCTATTCAGACCTAACTTTGGAGATTTTTCTTGAGTATCCTCATTTCATTGTCCCAGCCTTGAATGGGGATCCCAAGACTATCTTGGAGACACTTGGTTTCTCTTCAAATATTTCATATATGATACTTCTTCCCTATCATTCCATTTAGGATTTAAGGTTTCTTTAGCATCCACCATTGGATTTATTTCTTCCTAGCAAGAGACTTGTGGTTTTGACACATTTATTGCTTCAGACTTCTTTTAGTGGTTTTGAGGACACTTCATTTAGGGGGGGCTATCAAGTCTCCATCACACTTTCTTTGGATATTATTCAACACTAGTTTCTGCATCATCCTAGTTTGTCACCCTCTTCATTAATTGTGACATCTTCATCTTCAAGAAAGGATACATTTGAGCAGAATTCAAAGACATCATCGGTAGCCACATTCATCCTTCCTTCCTTCAATTCCTATTCATAATGGGAATCATCTCTAAACTTGCACTTGGTTCTATTTCTTCAGAAAGGGGGACAAGTTGTTTGTCGACATTGGATCATTTTCTGTTGTTAGAAACTTACCATTTTTGTAGGTGATCACATCTTCTTAGGGGGCTATATATTCTCTCTATTTTCTCCCTATGGGGGGCCTATTGTATTGTATCCATGTGACAGATGGTGTACTTGAGGGGTATTTGGGAGTCCTCCATCCTTCCCATACTATCTCACATTTTTTCATTTTAATCTCCTTTTTGGAGAGGGGTTTTATTCCCACTAGGTTTTCCCCTTTTCTCCAGTTGTGGGAGATTTTATGCATCTTCATGTAAATGGGTACCTAACATGGCCTCGTAGCTAGGACCCATCTCATCATCTCTACATAATCATTGAATTTCCTCCCTAAGTTGCACTTATGAGGGGTGTTAGTGTAATTAATTAATTTATTACACTAGCATAAGTTAACTTAGGTCATATAACATTTAGTCCTAGGTTGCATTTTTAATAAATCATTTAATAATGGGGTAGTTCCCCTTTCCTTGTTTGTAGTGATAAGATTCCTTCTAGAAGATGAGTTGTCCTTCTAGAACTTATCTCAACATTTGATAATTTCCTAGATAGGATTCACATGTTGTCACATGTTGTTAGATTCTCACTCATGCCTATATATTTAGGGCATTTTGTATATTTTTAATCATCCAATCTCATAATGTAGATTAATATAGAATCTCCATTATGCATGCCTAAGTTGGAACACTTTCTATGTGGTTGGTTATTTTTCCTAGAAACGGTCCTCCATTGAAGACTACAACTTTAGGGACCCTGTGCATCTATAATCTTAACATTTACTTCTAGAAAATCACTTGAATCATCCATATAACCAATACCTATCTTATCTTCATAGCACCTTTGTTTATTCAGAAATTCTATAAATTTATCAAATTCCTTTCTAAGATTATTGATTTTAGTTTCTAAGATACAACAATTTTCTTCCTTGAATTTCAATTGCATCCTTGTAATCTTAAGAATTTCAACTTGAAGTTTTAAGTTAGTAATTTCCTTTTAAATGATTAGAATCTTACTAAATTCTCAGTATCTTGCTCAATTTGAATTTTTTAATATACTAACTCCTTTTTCAAATCTAGAACTTCCCTTAGAGTAATTTTCAGTTCATTCTCAAAACTTCCCAATTCTTTATTAGAAGAAAAAGTCTCTACAAGTTTATTTTCTTGCAATTCCATTTCATTCATTGTGGCCATAAATACAGTCTCACCTTCAAGACTTACCTCTAATTCAGATTGATTTTCAGCTTGACTGTTTGATTGATTATTTGAATCCTTTGTACAGTAATCTCAGCCATGAATAAACTTTCATCTTCATCATCTAAGGATTCATCAAAATCATCATCCAAGTCTTCTTTGCTAAATAAAATCTTTTTATTTTTGAGGTTATTGTTAAGCTTCTTTTTAGGATTCTAAGACTTCTTTTTGACTATTTTTTTTCTCATCATCATTGGTTTGATCTAGGTAGGGACATTTAGCTGCAAAATGACCAAGTTTGCCACAATTAAAACATTTGAATGGAATTTTTCCTTTATATTTCTTTGTCAACTTCCTCACTAAAAGAGATTCTAAAGAATCAGATAATTTTGATTCACTGTCTAAATCTTCTTTCTTTTTTTCTTTAAAAGTTGTCACTTTAGAAGTTGAAGCTGAGCTTCCTATGCTCATTTCACAGGCTGCTAATATGCCTTGTAAATTATCCAAGGGAAGTGAATCAAAAAAATTATATTCTTCAAGAGTAGAAACTTTAGACTCAAATTTAGGATGCAAAGTCCTAATCACTTTTTGAACAACATCAGATTCTACAATTGTTTCACCTAGACCTCTTCTTGCATTGACAATTTCATCTATTCTGAAGAAATAATCAGCAATATTTTCATCATCCATCATTCTCATTTCCTAAAATTGATTCTTGAGGGTAAGGATTTTGGATTACTTGATCTTTTCATTCCTTCATACACATTTTTAAGCTTCTCCAAAATTCATATGTAGATTTACAATGCATGAATTTAACAAATACATATTTTTTCAAGACACACAAGAGTGCATTTTTATCTCTTGCATTCATTTCATATTTCCTTTTCTCATCATGATCTATAGGTATGGTATCAAGTATAGTGTATTTACTACACATCACGTTCCAGATATCAAGGTCTAAAGAAATTAGATATGTTTCCTTTTTGATTTTTCAGAACACATAATTAGAGCCATCAAATAAGGGAGATCTTGTAATAGATGAACCTTTAGGTACATGTTCCATGATGACAACCTTCCAAGAATAGAATCAATTCTAGGTGGTAAAACCTAATGTAGGACCCTACGCTCTAATACCAATTTTTGGAAGATGAATTACTCTAAGAGGGGGGGTGAATAAGAGTAATGAAAAACATTTCAGTTTTAAATCTTGAAATGAAAAATGAATAATGACTTTGAAAACAACTAAGTGAACCCTCTTAACTCAAAGAGAATTTTTACACAATAAAGAACCGTTAAAAAAATGATTGTCTTGAATGACTTTACAATCCACTCTCAAAGCATAATATAAATTGTTCATATAAAGTGATTGGACAATCCTCTGTATAATGCTTTTGATTCACAACTTATGATAGACTGGACATTCTCTTATAATAGATTTAACAACATACATTCATGATAGATTGAACTCTAAACTTTGAAACATTTTAGAAAGAAACATAAACATGTATTAGAGAATTGCATGAAATTATTTTGACATATGATAGAATGAAAAAAATTAACACTTAAGCTTATGGGCTAAAACAAAAATGCAAAAAATTCACCACATAACACAAAATTTTGTCCTTAGTGGAAAATCCCTCTTTGTATATAAAAAACCACTTGAATAATTCCTTTTATTATTTAGAGCACCAACTCAATCAGGAGCACAACTCCAACATTACAAGAGCACCAACTCAATTAGGAGCACCCACTCAACATTACAAGAGCACCAAATCTTTACAGTTTAGGAGAACCAACCACTTTCATCAAATAATATAAATGATTTAGAGGGTTTCTCTATTAAAATTAAACCCACATATTTCTTTCAAACCAATACATCAAATATCCTACAGATTCATTGCTTGAATCTCTAAATTACCTAACATATAATTAGTCAAGATTTTTGCATTATGTTTATAATAATTTCAATTTTAGAATGTGTGCTCAACCTTCTCAATACTTTTTCTAAAAGCCATACATTTATATAGTGAATAAACCCATATTCAAAAGTTATTTACCCTTCAATAGGGCTTTTCTTAAACTAAAAATATAGTTGAAAACTAAAAATATATTTTGAAACCTTTATGAGATCAACAAAAGTTGTGAAACCCTTAAGTGAAGAACTTAGGTTAAGAAAAACTAAAAACCATTTTACCACAAATCCTTAACCAAAATCGGTTGTGCATAAAAGCAACACAATATCTTTCCATATTTGAAAACCAATACTTGTCATGGTGACCAAAAATATATTACCAATTGGCAAAAAAAAGATCATAATTGCCTCAGTGAAGCTTACTAACTTCTAGCTTTGGCTCGCAAACCAATAACAACCAAAATCCATGGTGGCAGCAATTAGGGTTTCAAACCCTCTTCAAATCAAACACTTATCTCTCTCGCACTTCATTTTTACCTTTTGCTTCCAAACTTTGAAGACTTTATTAGATTGTATCAGCATTTGAAATCCACACCAAATAATGTTAAACATCATTTGGAATCTAGAAGAAACCAACAAAATGATAATCAAATTATAAATACTATTATGATGTCGATATTCCAAGTTATTATGCCTTTTCAAATTCCAAGTCACTATCCATGTGGCTCATGGATTATTTAGGAATTTTTTTGAGTTCGACTATCTATGATAAGGGTGACCAATAACCTAAAGCCAACTATCGGGTCAAACTTAACAAAATACTACTCATTGTGAAAAGAACACGACCCTTATACAATTGTCATTTGGAACAAAAGCATATCGATGAAAAATTGAAAACAATAAAGCTTGATAACATTTGATTTCTTTTTACAATAAACACCTATCATTTGAAACAATAGAGGCCCAATAACTATCAAGGGAAAATAAAATATGTCCCCTTGTGTATAATTTAACACCAAAGTGAAACCAAGGTAATTCCATGTAAACCAAGAAAATGCAGGTGTCCACTTTTGAATGTATGTGAACAAATCATAAAGTATTAATTTGAATATGGATTGAAACCATATCACCAAGTACCATTCACTTTACATAGAACAAAATGATATCACCTTAAGCAACCTTCAAACATATCCATGATCACTGCACATGAAACCACCATGATCAGTAGCACAAAAAAAAACTAAAAATAAATCAGTGAATATGCAAAAAGTATTGAATATTCCAGATACAAAATACAATGATAACCAAATGCACCAAGTATCACTCAATTAGTTGTACCATAATTCTAATGCCAAACCAAGTGAACCATAAAAATGCCATGAATGACCACCAATGATGATGTATCATGTAGTATTGAAGCCAATCAATATGTACCAAAAGCAAAATTTTGAGGTCATGTACAACAACTATTTATGAGGAAATCACACCACCAAAGTCTGTTTTGACATTAAGGACAAACAATCACAATAAACAACTGAAATCCAACATTCTCATCACCAAGTTTGTATAAGGTGAGAGAATACTCACTACCATCTCAAGCATAAGAAATAGTGTTCATTGAGCTCCTAGTTAAATCTATGTGAAAAGAAGACAGATGTTCTTTTGAAGCATCAATTGAAAAATGTGATCTAATCTAAAAAAACAATTGATTTCAAAATGAAGTCTTCAATGAACGTCCTACATCAAGAACTCATTAGTAATTTCATGTCTCCTTTCCTCGACAAGTGTATGTTTTGATTTCAAGTCTCTGTGAAATGAAGTTGCAAGAAAGTAAACTAAATTAACCTTGAATCAACATTTAAACTATGAAGGAGAAGGAAATTAATCTACATTAGAAATTGGAAACTAATATAAAGTTAGAAATTATTCTAAATTTAAAATTAATCTAAAAAGCTAATCTAAATTTAAAAATTAATCTAAAATTAAAAGTTGATCTAAATTAAAAAGTTAATCTAAATTAAAAGTAAATCTAAAATTAAAAGTTAATATGAAATTAAAAGTTAATCTAAATTGAAAACTAATCTAAATTAAAAACTAATCTAAATTAGAATTAATCTAGATTAAATTAAATTAAATATAAACTAAATCAATTCTAAATGAAATTAAATCTTCATTCTAAATTAAGTCTAAATTAGAAACTAAATCTAAATAAAAAAGCTAAATCTAAATTAAAAATTAGATCTAAATTAAAAGATAAAAGCTAAATTAAAATTTAAAGTTGAAAACTAAACTAAAATTTAAAATCTACATTAAAATTTAAATCTAAATTCTAATTATATCTAAAAAAACTAAAAAGCTAAAGGGTTAAATCTAAAAAGTAAATCTAAATGAAAATTTTAATCTAGATTAAAGGTTAAATCTAAAAAGAAAAATCTAAATTATTTTTAATCTAAATTAAAGGTTAAACTAAATTAAAATCTAAACTACATTAAATGAAATTAAAATTTAACCTTAAATTATTTTAAATCAAAGTTAGAAACTAAAAAAAATCAAAAGGGGCAAGAGGAAAGTCATGATTGTAGGATATTCGAAAATGGATTATTTTGTGACACTCATGATTGTAGGATATATTTCAAAATGTCATGATTGTAGATATAGTCAAGAAGATTACAAAATGAATGGTGTGATTGTAGAATTAAAAATGGAATATACTATGAGGGAAATGTTGTGATTGTCTTGACCAGATTAGATCGTGCTAGAGGAATATAGCAATTGCAATGATTTACAAAGTTGAAGAACCATATTTTATGCAACACAATGGGAGTCAATCTGGGAAATTTCTTATGAGGAATTGCACGTAGTGCTTAGATTATAGTTGATAGAATACATTACCAGAAAGTGTTTTAAATATGAATGGAGTTCAAATTAAAAAGAAAAACCATTTTTTGTGCAACTGTGATGGATGATTCTCAATAGCTTTTCACATCTACTATGCAATCCATAGTCCATGAGTTCCTACTCCAACAAGATACTGGTGATTTATATTTGAAAACCAGTGAAGAGCTTCGGCTAGAAAGAGCCAACAATGCTAGAAAATTCAATACAAACTCAACCAACACAACAAATTTGAAATCCTATTCCATTTGGCCACCCCTTTTATAGACAAGATCGTGCAAGCAGTAAACAATATTCATTATCATTATCAAACTAATAGACCAAAAAAAATTGAGCTTTCAATAATCATCCTTGTATTTATATTAAATTTGATTAATCCAAATCAACAAAGTGTTCACGTCAGGGTCACCATTATGTGCATACTTAAAATCTGAAAAATCCAAATTTATTTAAACCATAAACCTCAAATCAAAATTACAGCATGACATCAATGGAGTTTTTCTTGATAAAAAACATATGCAAAAGAATAAAATTAAACTATGCAAAACCAAAGAAAATTCCTTCAAAAGAAATAAAACTCCATTGGTATCATTTTCCACAATATCTTGTCTTTTCTCTCATATTTTTGCAGCAAAAGCACAAGAGATGATGTAGAGTTGGATTCAAGAAGTATTTTTGAAATTAAAAAATGTGTCTCCCAAAAATGGGGAGGTTTTATAGATGGATTCCTAATATAAAAATGAGAAATGAGTGGAATGATTTATGCCATGATTCATGTTTGGAAGCTCAAAATGTGCAATTTTGAGCTAATTTCATGGAAGTTGATTTATGAATTTAAATTATTTAATGAAATATATGAATGCATTTTAATGATTAATGCAAATGGATAAATTAATGATTTATGCAAATGGATGAATTAATAGATTTATAAAATGGTTGAATTAATAGATTAATGAAATGGCTACATGATTTCTGAATACCGCAATGACTAGTGAAACAATAAATATTTATGAAATGGGATAATGAAATATGAAAATGGATAAATAATGGATAAGTAACTAAATGATTATGATTATGAATAAATGCTTAAAATAATTTAATGGATAAATGATAAATGATTTAAATGATTAAATGATATGAATGAATGCTTATAAAACATTTAATTGATAAATAATGGGTATGTGCAGGATCATCATGGAAAAAATAGGCCCTTAGGTGGCAAAAAATTGAGAAAAATTAGAGTTAGGCAACATGACATAAAAATTTGAATAAGTTATCTATATGATTTCAAAAATATGTAAGAATAGAATCTATAGCAAATTGAATGTAGTTTCTAAACTACTAAGTTTATTTTAAAAAAAGATCTATTTGATGAAAATTTGAAATTTCAATGTAGTAGTACTTAAATTTTAGGGGAAAAATAAGAAGTAGGTGTCTGTCTGACCATCCTAACCACAATAAAATGATAATATTTTTTTATAATATTTTAGATATAAGTAGAGGACCCATGTCCCGATGTGATGCATATTTTTTTGTAATTTTTTCCAAGTAAATAATTAATTGTGAATTTTTTATTACAACTTTTAAAATATATAAAAACTTGTATGTCTAACCAACTTAACTTGGTCAAGACTTAATGATTTTGTTTTTTTTAATCCTATAGTATACAAAGCATATAATGTGACACACGTTTTGGATTCAAAAAATGTGTTATTGTTTGAAAGCTATATATGTTTTTCAATCATCCTATCAATCAAGACTTCAGTTGTAATTCAAATAGAAAATGAATAATAATTATTTATCAAATTCAAAGTAAAGTATAATTTATATTGGTGGAATGCTAATAATTTCTTGTAAAAACCATTTTTGTTTCATCAATTTTGGGTAAAAAAATGTCGTCAGCCACATGGGCCATCATATCACTTACCTATCACCACTTTATGGTCCATCATGATCCTACACATACCTTGATAAATGATTTAGATGATTTTATGAATATGGTGATATAATTGTGTGGATGATTAAATGAAATATGCAATGGATAAAATGATTACGATAACATTTTATGTGTCTATAGTACATTTTGAGAGTCGATGCCCTAGAAACATTGTATACACAAGTTTAGACAATAAACTTCATATGTGCCCAATACCCAAACCCATGTTGACATAATAAATATATGCAAGATTGAACAAGGTCAAAATGATAGAATTTGAATCAAACCCAATAGCCATACACAATGCATCCATAAATTGATCAAGACCATGAGGAAATTTAACTTGACCTAAACCAAATGAAAAAACCAAATACACTCAATTCCCTTGTAAAGAAAATAGAATAAAGACCATTGACCTTGAATCTAAAAAACCATTTTAGATTATACAAGCTTATACTAAATTAAAACAACTAGGGTTTACATAATCAAGTTACCACTTTTCATTTCAACCTTGCAAGAAATGAGATCAACGTCACTTTGTAAATACTTCCTGTGAACTTCCTGAAACCATTTTCATCATTTTCCCACAACCAAACCACTATTCTTCCCTATTTTCTCAATCCCTAACTCAACCATCAACATTGCCTTTCTTTTTACAAAGTGATTAACTTTTAGGGAAAGCAATAGCGAAGTATATTCATTATTCCTTTTTTGTGGACATTCTTTGTCATAGCTTTGTTTATTTTGCATGAATGTAATCAAACATTACAATGCTCAAAAAATTTGTGTTGGTCTCAACCACAATGGCATGAAAGTGCTAATTCAAAAAACAAAAACTTCATGAATTATTGCAACCTCAATGTCATAACAATGATAGCTCATAGTCACCAAACATCAACTAAACCAATGAAGTTCATGCCCTTCATAAATGTATCAATGTAATAACCTAAATTGACATCAATGCCAAAACCAAGCTATGCCAAAGGGGTCAACAAACTTCCCCTTCAACATTGATGTCAAACCTTGCAAATTCCTAAAAGAGTAATCATGATAAGTGTCAAAACTACGAAATGCCTAAAAGAGTAACCTCATGAATCTGAACCAACAATATGTCAATAAGCTTGTCATGGGCATGTGCAGGATCATGGTATGCCAAAAAGTGGCAATGGAGAAAAAATAACGTGTTTCATCGATTCAAAAACGCGAAAATGTCGAGTTGACTTTATGTAGCTTGGGTGTCAGTACACACTACCGAAGCAAAACCCAAACCTATATTTCCAAATTGGATATCTAATTTGTGACAACATATATATTCAATATCGACCCGATTAAAACTCATTTTACACAACTGGTTAACTATGGTGGGTGCACAATCAAAAGTTTATTTCGCAAATCAGATATCCGATTTGGTGCAAATCCATTTTCAAAAGGTTAGATTATTGATTTTTCTTTGCTCTAATCAAAATTTCAATTAGATTTATGTAATTTTAGTTGATTTTTTTCAAAATAGGGTTTTTGATAGATTTTGATGAAAATTGAATGTTTGTAATGGATTTTGATTTAAAAATAGTGTTTTTTATGTAGTTGGATTAAAAATTAGAGAATTTTATAGACTTTTGTTAAAAACTAGGGTTTTTGTTGGAATTTAAAAAAAAACTAGGGTATTTTTATAATATTTTCATTTATATTGTCTAATTTTAATTAGATTAATTTGTTTTTAATTTTAATCAGGCATTATGGCTGCTCCACCACCTCCACCACCTCCACCACCTCCACAACCATCAATTCAAGAATTAATTTCTAAAAAATTGCAACAATTAAGGGGCACTTATGAAGTTTATACGAGAGTCACTCAATTATCTGAGATGTCAAACACAATGAAAGAAATAATTAAAAATATAGAAACCCTCTCCCCACAACATAATGCCTTTCATTCGTGGCAAGAAGACATGAGAGAATATTATGCATGTGGATTGTCCTATGACGATGTGAAAGATCTCGGAATAACCAAAGCCCAAATAGCCTCTTTATTTGTTAACCCCCGTACTGGTTTTCCGGTTAAAGTTAATAAAAAAAAACTTTCTATAAAATGGTGCACTCATAGAGAGATTGTAGAAAACTTTTGGAATCATTGGTGTATGGTTTTTTTGAAACCACCGAACAAAAATTGTGATATACCATTTTATTTTATAAAAAAATTATATGATGGGTTCGTGTTAGGGCATCATGTCAATTACTTTGACATTAAACCCTTCCAGTGCGTTGGTGGAGGTATGCCCTAGGATAGACCAGGGGCAGTTAGAGTAATACCCCACCCATATGTTCCCCCTCCTCCCCTTCCTCCACCACCTTCAGTATACCATCCAGATATTATGCAGGATGTAGCCACACAGACTATCCACGCTATTCACTCTTTGAGTGGTCTTTTGGTTTCGCATGCTTTTGTAGTAGCTCAGCCACATTCTGGTGATGTTGGTGATGGCTCGAGTGTTGCTGCGTCATCCTTGTCAGGTCCACATATTTGTGTACCACATACTTGCTCCATGTGCCACCAGATATGCTTGGGCCCTCTTGTATAGCCTGTCGAGCATCCCTTAGACACTTCCGATTATGACTTCAATGATGTGGACATTATAGATCAGATGTAGAGGAGTGGAGCACACCGTACAGATTCCTCTCCTGCTAGAGAGGGGGACATTGGAATAGTGACACAAGTAAAATTTAAGTTGTGAATTCATAATTTGCATTTGTTTTTAAATGAATATTAATAAGAGATAGTATAATGTACTAATATTTATTTACATGGTCTATTTAACAGTTGATGTCTGAGGAGGAGCCGACACATGTGACAGATAGCACCCTGAGGGCCATTTCATTTGGCCTCAACACGCACATAGTATATATTTTTTCACTCACTCATTTACATTTATTTATTATATACTTTCTTGTCATTTGAATTGTCATTAATGAAATTATATAATAACTTATATGTTTATCTTATTTTCCTCTTGTAGGAAATACCTTGTGCGAGCGAGGTGCAGCCTTGTCCAGATTATGGAAGTGCAATTGGATAAGGGGAAGGTAATTGAACTCAAATTTGATTGAATTAAGAATTTTAAGATCTTTTATTGATTATACATACATCGACATAGATTGGTAGTTTCATATGTACTTGTCATTTTTATGTGCAGGGAATTATGAGCTATACATCCTTGTTGACAAGTGACACAACCTGAAGCAGTACGTATTAGAACACTTGAAGGAGTAGGTGTTGAAGCACCTCAAGGAGGAGGTGTTGAAACACCTAAAGAAGTATGTGTTCATTTTATTTTGTGTTTGGTATTTATATGTTCCTATTACTAACAATTGTATGCTAACTTGGATCACTTTTATGTTTTTGTTCACCTATATAGATTGAAATTAAAAAAGATGGTTTGGTCGGTTCTTTGAGAGGGGCATATTCTAGGACTCCTGACCCTTTGAAGAGACAGATATTTCAGGTAATCAAGATTACAATTTTAGAGTTCAATTATAATTTAATGTATATTGATTTTGATGTTAATTATTTGATTTTAAATTATATAGTATAACTAATCTCAATTGTGGTTTGACTTTTTCTTGTGCAACTACCTTCAGAGGCAATGAGTGCTTCAAAGAGGCTCCATTTTGATGATCCACCAGTAGTTTAGGATGAGATAGACATTTTGGCATGTAAATATTGAATAGATATCGAGATGGCATATGCCAAATATTGTAAAATTTTGTTTGAGTTGGCATTGATGCCATTTTTGTATATGGACATACACTTGATTATTGGATAATTTGATAAATAGAAGTTGAAAATCAAAATTTAATTGCCTCCTCATTTGTATACTTAAACTCTTTGAAATTTTAATCAAGTGAGCAATGGTTAAATATCTTGATGTACAATAGCATAAAAAGAATGGTTATATTATGTAGTTTATTATATTGTTGATTACATTGCATTGCACATCTTTCAAACTCAAAGCATTACTTCACATTGCTTAAGTAACAACTAGATGATGATAGATGAAAAAATTTCAATTACAATATAGTTTTTACAAAATCAACCTAAGCAGTTATGCAATTACTTCACAGTACATAACTAATAATTAAAAATTTATTCATATTATTAATTACATTGCATTGCACATCTTTCAAACTCAAAGCATTACTTCACATTGCATAAGTAACAACTAGATGCTGATAGATGAAAATATTTCAATTACATGCCTGTTGCCCCCTCATTCCACACACTATGCAACCATTTACTTGCGGTGTAGGGGTTGAACAATGGAGAAAACATGTAAAAATAATATATATATATATATATATATATATATATATATATATATATATATATATATATATATATATGCAGCCTAGAAGCATGAATTAGTACCAATATTAATGCATCACCATTGATTACCTTGAAGTAGAGAATTGAATCAGCATCATTCTTCAAGAAGCCCAAACTAGACAGGTATCGATCAATCCATTCGTACCATGCACGAGGAGCCTGCTTAAGACCATACAAGGCCTTCTTCAGCTTACACACATGTGACTCCTTCCATTGAACCTCAAAACCATCAGGTTGCTCGACGTAAAATTCTTCCTCAATCATGCCATTGAGAAAAGTTGTCTTCATGTCCATTTGATGAATCTTCCATCCTCTTGATGTAGCAAGGGCAATGATAGTTCTAATAGAAGTGTAATGAGCAATAGGAGAAAATGTTTCTTCATAATCAACTCCCTCTTTTTGAGAAAACCACTGTCGATTAGCCAAGTGTTGGTGTCAGTGGGTACATTGCTTGAAAATGTTGAGCAAAAAAAATATTCATTCTTCTATGGAGAAACATCATCTACATCTACAATGGAGGCTTGATGCTTAGGTCTATCTAAACAATGTTTGGAAAAGTGACCAAACTTATCACACCTAAAGCATTGATTTTTTTCAATTCACAATGAAGGTCTGGACAATGAAGCTCTTTTATTTGGGTTGCAGATCAAACAAACTAAAAAAGGAGACAAGGGGTCAGAAGTTCTAATCTACTTCCTAAGAATTCAAGAGACGGTATTGACTTGGTGAAACAAAACCAAACTTTGTTTCGCCACGCAAGAATCACGCCAACTACACAAAGCCATTGCAATCTTCAAGGAAATGTGCTTATGGTTTTCATATCATGAATAAATACCTTCCAATCGAACAATATTTATCTAGACAGAAGTTAAGAATCCACAGAGTAAGCTCAGGCTAACTTTAGGAAAATTTTATTCCAAGTGTAATATAATTCTAATCTATCTCCAATCTATGGTGGAAAAGTTATGCAACCATGCACACTATTTGACAATAAAAGTGGTTCAAATCAAATCATGCATAAGAGCTTTTATTATCAGAAATAGTCTATCACAACAATTCTATACACTGTCTCCACCCTTTACAAATGAGGGGTGAGCTCAATTTCACTTTAAGGCTGGTAGACTTCCTCTTTTCTCTTGCCATTTCAAACTTAACATGTTGAGCAGACTTCACTCATTCACTTTCCATGTTCATATTCTTCTAAGTGTGGACACTCATTATCCTCTTGAAGCGGATTTGGAAAGATTCCATCTTTTATGCCATGTCACTCTTTGGTAAGCATGGACCTTGTCAAGTTTCATGGCCAAGACATGTGTCGGACTTCAATCATGTTTGACACATCCCTTTCTTAACATGGGTGGGCTTTGCTAAGTGTTTGTGCCAAGAAACAAGGGTAGACTTTCCTTTATGTATTGCTAGCAAACTTTGCTATATTGTATGCCACTTTTGTATGGCTGGGCGGGCTTAGTCTTAGCAAGTGCCATGTTTTACTCTTGAAGCGGACTCTACTCTCCTCTTTGCTAGAGGACTTCCTTCTCTCTTTTCCAAGCTCTGTCATGTGCTGGAATGGATGGAAGAGATCGACAAAGCTGCTAACATCAACAAAATTGTGGTAGCTTGATATACATAGTCTATTGATGCTAGGGTTCAATTTGTATGATATTGAGAGTGGTAGCTTAATATAGGTCCACAATACCTTTTTGTAATAACATAGAACAGGGCTCATAGACCAACCTCTAGTCAAAATGTCTCTCAAATGCACAAAAAAGAATGAAATTACTTCAAACCAAGTTTGTGAAGAAGTTAACTCTATTGCCCACTAGTTTCCCTTAAGAGTCCAATGTGCTAAAAGGCAGCAATATTTGAAGGGCTATTTCTCAGAGACCGTGGGGCATACAAACTCTCCGTCAGAGGCTACAGGATTGTGTTGGGACCATCTACATAAAATTCTCTCAGTTTTCACTATCTTGGAGGCATTTTCCTGTGGTGATGACTTTTCAGTGGAGGGAAAAGTTGTCAGATGCAAGCAGTGTAAAGTTGCAAAGTGGTGCAAATTTCATTCCGCAACTCGTACGACCAAACAGACTATTCCAACACGTTCGTATGGGTACGTTTATGCTAAGAATGGTCCTCTTTTGCACCCAAATATGCCGAATCACTCCGAGCTACATTGGACCGGCGATTTCCCTTAAGAGTCCAAAATGCCAAAAGGCAACAATATTTGAAGGGCTATTTCTCAGAGACAGTGGGGCATACAGAAACTTTGTTGGAGGCTATGAGATCGTGTTGGGACAATATACATAAACCTCTCTCGGTTTTTGCTATCTCAGAGGCATTTTCTTGTGGTGATGGCTTTTCAGTAGAGGGAAGAGTTGCCAAATGCAAGCAGTGTAAAGTTGCAAAGTGGTGCAACTTTCATTCCGCAACTCGTACGACCAAATGGACTGTTCCATCACGTCCGTATGGGTACGTTTATGCTAGGGATGGTCCTCTTTTGCACCCAAATACGCTGAATCACTCTGAGCTACATTGGACTGGCGATTTCCCTTAAGAGTTCAAAATGCTAAAAGGAAGCAATATTTGAAGGGCTATTTCTCGGAGACCATGGGGCATACAGACACTCCATCAAGGCCTATGGGATCATGTTGGGACAATCTACGTAAACCTCTCTCAGTTTTTGCTATCTCAGAGGCATTTTCCTATGGTGATGACTTTTCAGTGGAGGGAAAAGTTGCCAGATGCAAGCAATGTAAAGTTGCAAAGTGGTGCAACTTTCATTCCACAACTCGTACGACCAAACAGACTGTTCCAACACATCCATATGGGTACGTTTACGCTAGGTATGGTCTTCTTTTGCACCCAAATACACTGAATCACTCTGAGCTACATTGGACCGGTGATTTCCCTTAAGAGTCCAAAATGCTAAAAGGCAGCAATATTTGAAGGGCTATTTCTCGGAGACCGTGGGGCATACAGACACTCCGTCAGAGGCTATGGGATCATGTTGGGACCATCTATGTAAACCTCTCTCTGTTTTTGCTATCGCAGAGGCATTTTCCTGTGGTGATGACTTTTCAGTGGAGGGAAAAGTTGCTAGATGCAAGCAGTGTAACGTTGCAAAGTGGTGCAACTTTCATTCCGCAACTCATACAACCAAACAGACTGTTCCAACACGTCCGTATGGGTACGTTTACGCTAGGGATGATCCTCCTTTGCACCCAAATATGCTGAATCACTCCAAGCTACATTGGACGGACGATTTACCTTAAGAGTCCAAAATGCTAAAAGACAGCAATATTTGAAGGGCTATTTCTCAGAGACCGTGGGGCATACAGAAACTCCATCAGAGGCTACGGGATCGTGTTGGGACCATCTACGTAAACCTCTCTCGGTTTTTGCTATCTCAGAGGCATTTTCCTGTGGTGATGACTTTTCAATGGAGGGAAAAGTTGCCAGATGCAAGCAGTGTAAAGGTTCAAAGTGGTGCAACTTTCACTCTACAATTTTTATGACCAAACAGACTATTCCAACATGTCTGTATGGGTACGTTTACGCCAGGGATGATCCTCTTGTAATTGTAAGTGCTAAAAGGTTGGATCAAGCTTGTGCAGGTTATAACGTCATATTTAATTGTAATTGTGTTGTGCAGGTTATAACAACGTCATCTTTAATTGTAATTGTCATCTTAAATAGTATTACAATATAATAATAATACTAAAACCATGTTCTAAAAAACTACCATCAAGGTGATAGGTTAAGTATGATAAAGAATCTAGTTTTATTCCTTATGTTGAGATCAACTCTTTTCAATATGTTTATGCCACATGCTATTATCATTCACACCTACAAACCTTATTATTGTGCAATCACAAGAGTTAAAGAGGTTTGAATAACATTATATCTTGCAGTTTAAACTTCTTTCCCTCTAACTTTAGGAAGCCTTGGTAAATTTAATACCTTGACTAGATGACTAAGATACATATTATAACCTAATTTTTAATGATTTGTGTTTTCTAATACATTTAGATAGCATCAAGGGATATTCTATTATCAAATTATATGAAGTGGAGAGAATATCTTATAGTTGATATATTTTTTGGAATCTATAATATAATATGTGTTATTTAGCATTATACACATTAAATTTTCTTAAAGGGTTTGATGAAGAAATTAGTCCCATGTTTTATTGTTCTTTTAAAAGGACTACATATTTACATTCTTAATTTGGAGAAGACATTAGATATAATTTTTTTTTGCAACATACTCTCATATTAAGGGATTAAGATACAATATAAGGAGAACAAATGGATACAACCTACAAGTTGTTTTATAACCTAAATGGAATTGTAAAAAATATTAGGCTAGGATCTAAAAGGATATTTTGAATAGGAAAAGTCTTTAACTTTACATTACATAAAACACTATTTGTAGAGTATTGTGTACTCAACTATATTTATGGTATGGTTCTCTTTCTATACCTGGTATATGAGAAGAATTTATACAAGTATCTATTTAGGCCTCCAATAGAGGGTCAATACATGTCTAACATGTATGGTGCACTCTTCATGTGGACAAGAGCATAGTAGATGTCAAAGTTATATATGAACTTAATGAATGTAATTTATTATATATAAATAGGAGATACTACAAAACCTGGTTCAAACGAGCATACCGGTAGGAAAGAACCAGGAAGAAAACCTTCGGTTGTAGCTCGATTAATTACAATAAGTTACTATAGAATTGTCTCAATACACAGTTATGCCCTTCTTACATTGTTTCACATTTCAAAATTGAAATTTTACAAACTTTTCCTATTGGAGGCATTCAGGGCACGTCTTCCACAAGAGTAGTATGTTCACGTTCTGGACTGACAAGCACCTGTACAAACCATCAAGCTAGCAGTTAAAATACATACAATAGAAAAGATGCTTAGAATAACCAATCTATATTACTGTAATCTTTTGCATACCTCTCCAAAAGGATCAAAGTTGGCTATTGTTGTAGTAGGTCCATGATCAATCATGCCAAAAATATCACAAAATTTGTCAAATGAGAAATCTATATTGTCACAATAGAAAATATGGTTAGACTAACAAATCTATATTAATCTAAACAACCTGAATGATGATGAATTAGTATACAAATATAACAAATGTAGAATAACAATCTATATTATACTTTGTAATCTTTTGCATACCTCTCGAGAAAGGATGAAGCGAGGCTATTGTAGCGATGAGTCCATGATCAATGCGTGCAAAAATATATACTTAAAAATTTGTCAAATGATAAATCTATATTGTCACAATAGAAAAGATGGTTAGACTAACAAATCCTATATTAATCTAAACAACTTTGAATGATGATGAGTGGTAATGCAAACTATAAAAGTGGCAGAATAAACCAGTCATATTGCTATAATCTTTGCATACCTCTAGAGAGGGATCGAGAAGCTATTAGCGTGGTCCATGATCAATTATGCCAAAAATATCCACAAATTTGTCAAATGAGAAATCTATATTGTCACAATAGAAAAGATGGTTAGACTAACAAATCTATATTAATCTAAACAACCTGAATGATGATGAATTGGTAATGCAAACTATAAAAAATGCTTAGAATAACCAATCTATATTACTATAATCTTTGCATACCTCTCCAAAGGATCGAAGTTGGCTATTGAAGCAGGTCCATGATCAACGTGCCAAAAATATCGCAAAATTTGTCAAATGAGATCTATATTGTCACAATAGAAAATATGGTTAGACTAAAATCTATATTAAATTATAAATGAACTTAACCATAATGAACCTAAGCATTTTACCTTCCATTCTTGAAAATTCTATTCAAGTGTGCCTAAAGGGTCATCTCTTTGCTTAAGAGTATCCAATATTGCTTCATGATCAACATTACTAAGTGTCCATAGTTGTTTTTTCTTTGGTCTGGCATGATGCCTGAACAACATAACATTTGTTGCTATAACAAGGTGCGAATACATGAGAATGGTTTTGTATTTCTCATAGTCTTCAAATACAGGTATGCCATTCTTTCTAACCATATATGTTCTCAACCAAGTTCCTGCAACCACAATTGAGCCTGTAGGAAACATGAACCCATCATCATCTTCCATCGGTTATGTTAGCTTATGCTTTACCTGTACACATCGAGCCAACCAATAGTCTGATCTCTCTTCATTCCCCTGTGGTGCAACTGTAGACACCTAAAAATGACCTAGGCCTGCAAGCTTCATTTTTACCACTTTCTTCCTAGCATAATTATGACATTTAATTATGTCCTTGGTCCACATTCGACTATTGATTAAATAATTCATAATTATTTAATTAATTCATGTCATTTATTCTTCATGATTATTAAATAAATAAATTTTATTTATTTATTAAATACATCATTAATTGTCTAAGCCTTCCCTTGATTAAATAAATTTCTTAATTTATTTAATTTCCCTTTTGGCATTTAATTCTTCTCGATTATTAAATAAATGATTTATATTTATTTGTTTAATATGTCACTGATTGTCTTAATTAAATAAATTGATTAATTTATTTAATTAGTTAATCTTATCTTCTAAATTATTTAATTGCCAAATTTGATATTCCTCTCATTTTAAATAAATCAATTATTTAAAATGTCATCTCAATCTTAACTGTCAATCCATTTTGTTAAATAATCTGAAAAAAATTATTTATTATCTCTCAAAATCCATAATTTGAATTAATTTAATTCAAATTGGTAATTAATCTTCCAAAAATCAAGTAATCGGGTAGATTCTCGATTTTCCAAATCTGATCTTTAGTCCAAATCTTATCTTCTTGATTTTTTGAATCTCATAAATCAAGCAATCTTATCTTCTTGATTTTTCAAAAATATTTATTTCTTTAATTAATTTGTCTCATTTATTCTCCACCATCGATCTGATTATCTGAGATATTATTCTGACCATTTGATTAAGGATTTTTCCCTAACCTTAATTAGGGATTCTCAGATTTAATCTGGACCTCTCATTCTAGGTCTTTCTTAGAATTCGATCTCATCCATCTGCTCAAAATTGTGTTTTCTATAAAAGAAAATTTTGCTCATAATTTCGGGATCCGACAACTTCATTTTTGAATTTAGGCATTATAGTCATTTGGCATTAGTAGTCATTATTTTCATTTTATCATAATTGTCATAGACATAGGCATAATTTTATAAATCCTTCAACATTTGCATAGGACTTTGACATTACTATAGGTTGCTCATTTGAAATTTGAGGGCCTCATTCGATTTGCTACAAACTAGAAGGTTCTATGAAGGTGAAGCATGGAAGGAAAGGAAGGTATAATCATTCTTTGTTTTGATTTTCCATTGTTCTTGATAGACTCTTTAGATTTTTGATTGTTTATTATTTAATAAGCTAACAATCTAATTTTCCATTGATACATTTGGTGAACCCGACATATTTGGACAAATAAAAAAAACCATTTTCGGAGTTGGTTTCTTCTTGTTGCAGGGCTTGTTTGGTTTTTGTTGTAGATTTGGCATCATTCTGGACAAATCTGAAGATTCGACCATAACTTTCAAACGGCTATGTATTTGCTCACAAAATTGTTTCTAGAGCTTGGGGACAATATCATGCACTTTCATTCCAAAAATTAGATTTTTTGGATCTTTTTTTCATTTTTTATAATTATTTTTCTTTTTTTAATAAAAAAATAATTTCGGGAGAAAATAATCAAAATTTTCAGATATGCTTACATTTCTGGAAATTTCTTTGAATTTTAATAGGGGTCTACTCTTTAGTTTTTAAATTTGGATGTGCAATTATTAGTCAAAAAAATAGATTTTTTGAAATTGGGGTTTAACAAAGATTGGCTTATATCTCTCCCACAGTTGCACATCTGATCACAAATTTTTTTTTTGCAGAATTTGGATGACGTCAAATGACTCCAATAAAAAAATCATAATTTTTAGAGCTGTTTAATATTTTTTATAATTTTTTTATGATTTTTCATAAAAAATTAATTTTAGGTGCAAAACAGCAAATTTTTCTTATTTATTTAATTTTTTGGAAACCTCTTGAGATTTTAGACAAGCTTTATTCTCTGTATTTTTCATTTTACTATCAAAAAAATTTCTAAAAATTAGATTTGTTTTGACTAGCTAACTCTCTAATAGTTTTGACTAATCTTCACTTGTAGCGTGTGTCGATCCCTATTCATGTGTCGAAGACCATTGCATAAGGAACTACTAATCTTTTTTTTGTAGGTTTGAATGTCGAAGATAAGATAAACAAACATTGTGCTTGTTTTTCTTTCATAGATTAGAAAACATTTGATTTTGGTGCATATAAAAAGAACACGTCTTCTTTGATTGATTGTCCTTGCAAGATGGTAGGTGAGTATGCTCTCACTTGGTGAAAACCTCATGATCAGAAAACTAGACCCATCTTTATTTGTTATTTACCCTTCATGATTTGGTATATCGGAGTATCCTCTCCCCTTGCGCATTCATGCGATCCTGGGTGAAAGAGAAACAGTTACTGACTTTAGAACTTGGGCCTGTTCTGGTGGGAAAAAGTACTCACCCTAGGATGACTCAGACTGGTAGCACCCTGACACCGAGGGACTTCCAGCCGGTATATAAAAGTGGGTTCTTGGGGAAAGCCCAAGAATCATGAGCGTGGTTCCGATGAGATGGATCCGAAAGGGGATTCTCACTGCATGGATCATGCCCCACGAATGGAATGCTCGAATTAAATACCCCTTGTTTTAGTGTCCAACCATTCTTTGGCCATTGGTTGGTATAGTGTAGGGTATAGTATCATGCCCAAAGACACTCACTACTGATCCCCTTGAGTATAGATAGCAGTTCTTGGGAAGTCACTACCCAAGAATTCAAATTTGGTGTGCTCGAATGATGTTAATGAGCCATGGAGGG
Source organism: Sequoia sempervirens (assembly GCA_007258455.2). Classification (NCBI taxonomy): domain Eukaryota; kingdom Viridiplantae; phylum Streptophyta; class Pinopsida; order Cupressales; family Cupressaceae; genus Sequoia; species Sequoia sempervirens. The sequence goes on along the minus strand of VDFB02281492.1, from coordinate 738,880,031 downwards.
GAGCCAGTGCCACCAAAATTCTAAGCTATCCGCTCTCGAGAAGGAAAGGTGTTTATCACCAATCCGGGGTATATCGGTGGGCTATACCAAGTATACAAACCCTTGGCCTATTGGCCTTTTAGGATTATACTTATCTTATGTGTGTTTGCTTACACCCAAAACATTGTGCTTGTCGAGTGCTTGTTGGATTACTCAAACATTATACACAAAAATCACAAATCTGGACACAAACAATCAACCTTGGACAAATCAAACTTTTAAGCAAAACATCAAAAAACAATCTTAGTCCTTATTTTGAACCTTAGACTTTGCATTGTTCATCTTAGACCTCATTTTGAACCTAGACTTTGCATTAATCATTTTAGTCCTTTGTCATCATTATTGTCTTAGTCCACATTTGACACTTTGGCTTTGATCACCTTATCGTCTTACATCAATCATTTCCTTAGAAAAACATTATCATCACCTAGTCATCCTAGTCAACATTTTAGGAAACATAGTCTTGCATTGTCATCCTTTATCCAAAAAATCCAAAAACATAGGCTAATGTCATCCTTGCATTTACTTGTCATTCTCATCATTCTCATTTGAGCAATTCCCTTCTATGGTTGAGACTAGGCTTCAAAGACAACAACGACAAATGGCAAACTTTGGACAAGATTCCAATCCCAACATTGACAATAACACTTATGACACAAGCCAACATTGGAATTTTTCCAACCCATTCCACAACATGAACATGCAATCTTCCGTGAACATACCATCTTCATCACAAAAAATTATGAACCATTCATACTAAGAGACCAAAATGGACAAGTATATTGGAAAGACATAGAAGCTACAGCACAAAATCCGGATATATTCTCCTTTGTAAAAAAATTAGTCTTACGTGACCCTCAAAGGTATCTAGACATGCTTTTGGATGAAGGTGCTAAGTTACCACAAGGCTTTGACATAAATACTTTTCCACCTCCATCCATCTACCCTCACCATCAATAGTCACTTGACACAAATCCTATCATTAATTCACAACACATGTCCAATTATCATCCTTATCCTAACTTTGACAAGGGAACCAACTGCCCCCTAGTCCATTCCAAGTCTCCACATCATATGCTAGTCCTTCATCTATCAATCCTATCAACGTCTACATGCCCTATCAACCATCTATCAACTCATGTCAAGTCCCCACATCATACCATATCAATCCAGTCCAAGTTTCCACATCATATTTTAGTCAACCTTACACTAATCCAATCCAAGACTCCATGGTATATCCAGTCAAAGTCCCCATGTCACATCCTAATCTAGTCTAGGACTCCATGTCATATCTGGTCCATGACTCCTTGTCATATCTGGTCCAAGTCTCCATTTCATACCCTTGTCCTTCACATACTAGTCCAATACAAGTACCCATGTCATATCCTAGTCCTTCACATACTAGTCCCATCCAAGTCCCCACATCCTGTCCTAGTCTGTCATTCATTAATCCTTTTCAAGTCACCCCCTCACAAGCCACATATAGTCATGAAAATTCTATCATAGTCCAAAGTCACATCCCATCATCTACACTTGAAGATACATGTCAAAATGAAAGCCCAAAGCATGACCTTATAATGTCACCCTCATGTCAAGAACAAGGTAGTTCATCCCATGACCCTATCTTTCAGTCCATCCATGAAGTCCTTCAAGACAATCATGACATCCAAAACACACCTCTCCTTGACAATGACTTTAGTTCTGACTATATCATCCATGACAACCCCATCTCTTACCAAGACCCCATCATTGACCAAGAAGTCCAAATCCATGACAACCCCATCTTCGACCAAGACCCTACCATTGACAAAGAAGTCCAAAAAGATCCACTCCTTGACCTTTATGCCATTCATGATCAAACACTTGCTAACCCTATAAAGGCCTTGACTATTGACACTTCCCAAGATGAGACACTTGCCTTCATGGGACACATAGACGATATTCCTCCAGAACAAGAATCTTCCACTAAGGAAATGCTTGCATATGATCAAGTTATAGCTGAAATCATTGGACTCTATGACACTAAACATAATGATGGATTTGACATTACTTTGGAAGCACCAACAGAATCATCTGAACCTGACATATCACATGATCAAACCAAAGATATCAGTCAGGAATATGTCCAACATGAAAATGAAGCTAAGATGCTTTATCAACTAGGGTCATCTATCTTTGTCAGAGCAGGCTTTCTTGCAGACGAAAATATTACAAATGACAATATCCATAGACATCATGATGGGTTAGCATCTTGCTTTCAAAACAATAAATACCCCATCGCAAACAGAATCTGTCAGAGCATGCATTATCAAGGTAAAGGACTAGGCATACATGAGCAAGGCATTCTAGAACCAATACAGCTTTAGGAAAATTACAGACATCAAGGTCTTGGGTATTCTTCAGTCAGCAAATCAAACGATGTTAGTGGTACCTCCTCGATACTAGGGGCAACCTTGTCAGATGCAAACATCAAAATGGAATCCATGAGAAATCCTTGTCATAAGATTGTTGCCAACACCCCGTCCACCCACATCATGAACCATCATTCTATCATAAATCAACCTCCCCTTTGCGACCAACAAAAACAAAAGTCTTACAAATCAAAAGATCAAAATCAAATGTCAAAGGCCATAGAATCAAACAAAAGGACAAGTGGACAAATGAAATTAAAATGGATCCCAAAGAAAGATGGATCAAACAAAGACACCAAGTCAAATACAAAAGTCAATCACAATGTGGAGCCACAATACAAGAGGACTCCCACATATAACACATGTCCACCTCCCTCAAAATGGTCATCAATCAAGATATATAAAAGTGTTGGTTCCAAACACCATCCCTCCAAAATCCGTCATCCACCATCCCAAGTTTGGAAAATAAAAAGTGATTCGTCCAAACGTCCAAACAATATTTCCACATCTTCCATCATCTGTCATAATCCTACATCTCGCCTAAAGTCCAAAAATCCTATGTCACAAATCTGTCACATCATGGCAGCAACTCTTTACCACAAGGACTCTCATGGCACTTTATTGCGATGTGCATATTTTGATAAGGCCAATTCTAGTATCAGAAATGATCACAATGACATTGATCAGTTGTATACAAGTGCTACGATCTGATTATCTGAGATATTATTCTAACCATTCGATTAAGGATTTTTCCCTAACCCTAATTAGGGATTCTCATATTTAATCTGGACCTCTCATTCTAGGTCTTTCTTAGAATTCGATCTCATCTGTCTGCTCAAAATTGTGTTTTCTATAAAAGAAAATTTTGCTCATAATTTCAGGATTCGACAACTTCATTTTCAAATTTAGGCATTATAGTCATTTGGCATTAGTAGTCATTATTTTCATTTTATCATAATTGTCATAGACATAGGAATAATTTTATAAATCCTTCAACATTTGCATAGGACTTTAACATTATTATAGGTTGCTCATTTGAAATCTGAGGGCCTCATTCGATTTGCTGCAAACTAGAAGGTGCTATGAAGGTGAAGCATGGAAGGAAAGGAAGGTATAATCGTTCTTTGTTTTTATTTTCCATTGTTCTTGATAGCCTCTTTGGATTTTTGATTGTTTATTATTTAATAAGCTAACAATCTAATTTTCCATTGATACAACAACAACTGCAAAAACATGTCCTGGATGTAGTAGATCTGAAAGTCGGTCGTAATCAACTAAACTTTCCATTATGTCATTTCTCATGGATATTGTTTGAGATAATGGAGTTAGATACTGTGGAACCCATGTATCCACCCACTCACTTGACTCGCATTGATCCCACTCGCACTTAATACAACTCGACAAAAACAAGCCAAATCTAGTGTCCAAATGGTCCATGTGCTTGCATCTGAGCTTCGAAATGAATGCATCTTTGAAGAATCTTTGATTGTATGACAATCCAATCTGCCTCCCACTGTACCCTCCTCAACCAACCAAAAGAATATGCACACTGTTGAATCAAGTGTCTCTCCCTTGTGACAATGCTGAACTACACCAATCAACAATAGAACATGCATCACTAAATTTTTCTCATGAAATCTTCAATTGCTCCTTAACTAGAGCTCGTTTTACACATGCACCTACTCCATTGTGCTCCCCTTTCCCATGCCCAGCTTCAAAAAAACTCCAAATAAGAGGTACACCCCTCTCTACGTGCATTCTACTCAACCAATAAAATATACAAGCATTCTTGAATTGACCTATATAGTTATCTGACCAAATGAGATGTCGGCCCATTGCTATATCATGCTCCTGCAAGAACTCAAAAAAATTCTCAAAAGAATGTTGGACATACTCGGATGAGTGAGATCTATCATCACTCATATAAAAATGATACTCTCTTATTATCTTCCAATCCTCCTCTGTACTATCAAGTGCATGTCTAAATATTATGTGGACAAATATAGCAATTTGAATGGAATTGTAATATTGAGATTGCACCTTGTTTTGTGGTTGCAATGTGTAGTTTTCTGTAAAATCAACCACTAATATAATAGTGCCAATTGGAAAAGGAGATCATACACATTCCTAAATTTTTGATCAAACCAGCAGGACCCATGACTATTCCGCGCATGCTTGTGAAAGAGATTGTCAGCAAAATCTGAAAGAATAAAATCAGCAACAACGCATTCTTTTGAAACCAACTCACATCTAGAACCTTCACCTCCACTCTGCAAAGTATATTTGACTATCTCTTTTTTTCTCAACGCTTCTTTCAAATTCATATTGAACCCTCATGAAACGATGAGACAAACTTTGACAAGCCACCACATTGTGAGCACTTTTGCATTTTAAACAATCATTTCTATAGAAAACAACCATCATCTCCTGGAGACATAAAAGATCTAACAGGATCCCTTGATGATTTTGGAGAGATGCATTGCACCACCTCCTGCAACATTTCATTAGTATGCAAAATAAAATAGATGCTTATAATAGTTCATGAGTACATTAGAAAACCACATGGTATTTGCAACAAGTATTCTGAATTTTTAAGAGGCATACAATAAAGTAGCTTCAAACCTTCAAAAGATCTTTGTGAGATTTCAATATTTTGATGTGTTCTAATAAAAATTTTGAACATTGTTTGGCTTGATTCCAAGAAATTTTTAGGATGTGGTGTACAGTCTTGATTTCCAATTCTTAACTTTAAACCATCCTTTGCATTGGGTGATACTCTAGAGTTATCATGTGCAAAATTGTTGAATTACTTGTTTTACATTATTAGTTAGCTTCTTATCAACATGTGGAAGCCTCGGGAAAAATCATGTATCACTTTAGAAGGGATCATCTGTTCTTTCTCTTCTTTCAAATTACTCTATCAAATTTTACAATTTATGTCAAAATCAATACAAGAGTTTGTCTCAACAAATGAGCCTTTTTCAATTGATGGCTTACTAGAGCGGTTGTAATCACTCTCCGAGCAGCTCTCTTATCTTTTTTCTTGTTAGTTTTTCCAATAGACTTGAGAGCATTAAAAGATTTTTGACAATAATATTATTTTTTTTGGTCTTCTTGTGCACACGAATCTTCAATTTGGCAAGCAAAGGTCACATCTTTTGCATCTTTATCAATTGTACAAATATTGGCGTTGCTCGGTCAATGTCTTATCACTAAAATATTGTATGAAAAGTTTTCTAGCCCACAACCGAATAGTTCGTGTTGACCTCTTGCCTTCAAAATTATTTATAATGTTCTCATCAATTTCAATTAACCATTTAGGGGTTTTTGAAGGTCTTGAGTTTGGAATATGTCTTTCTTCCACACAAGGTTCTTAATTTCTCATGTAATTTGGGTGACATAATTTACACTTGGTTAAATATTATGTTCAACATCTTCATTTCAACATTTCACCTTCCAATTTGAGACCATTTTCATTTTAATTTCAGCACCATAGTCAACATCTTCGAATCCAACATTTTTACCTTGAACATTTTCATCATCAATTTCAATATTTTCATTCCCAATTTGAATATCATGTTCAACATCTTCAATTCCAACTTTTTTAGCTTGAATATTTTGAGTATCAATTTTAACATTTTCATTCCCAATTTCAATATCATGTTCAACATTTTCACCTTCTACATATTCAATTTCCTCTTCACTAGAAAGACCAAAGGACTTAGATTCACCAATATTTCACATACCTTGTCTTCTCTCCCTATAACCTTCTTTATCTTTTTGTCTATATAATTCAATTTGTTCTTTTGTAAGGTTTCTCTTACCTTTATGCTTCTGACGACTGCTGCTCCCCATTATACCTCATAAAAGATTCTAAAAAATCATAGTTTATGACAAATTTGAGTGGAAGATGCTCCAAAAAGTTGATCTTTGTCCCTTCCTCTCTGCAACCGTGCGTTTGTCACCTGCAATGCCTGCAAAAAGAACGTAGGGTCCATTGGAATGAAAAAACGGGCCATATGGGGTTTTCCTATGGCCCACAAATCAGATATCCAAAAAAAATCCAATATCTGATATGTACAGCTCTAAAAATAAAGCAATTTTTTAATGCTCCCCAACGACACAATTTTAGTGTTACAAATCGGAT